>JAVJIF010012249.1:0-66928 GCA_038442645.1 Agave tequilana | reverse complement strand
TTTTGAAAAGGACCGGGTTTGCGACGCATGTCAATTTGGGAAACAAACCAAGTCTTCTTTCAAGTCAATCAGGATATCATGACATCACGTCCTTTGAGTTAATCCATATGGATTTATTTGGTCTTACTCAATTAAAAGTCTAAGTGGGAATCGGTTTGCATTTGTTTTGGTTGATGACTTTTCACGTTTTACTTGGGTTTTCTTTCTTGAACACAAAATCAAGCCTTTTCACATTTTCAAGCCTTTAAGAAAAGAGTTGAAAAGGAAAAAGATTCTTCAATTTTAAGAATAAGAAGTGATAGAGGAGGTAAGTTCATTAACCTACCTTTACCACTTTTTGTGAAGAACATGGAATAAGCATGAACTTTCTTGTCCTAGAACTCCACAACAAAATGGAGTAGTTGAACGGAAAAATCGAACTTTACAAGAGATGGCTAGGACAATGCTAAGTGAATATGGTCTACCACATTATTTGTGGGCCGAGGCCGTTAATACATCATGCTATATATCAGATCGTGTTTTCTTGTGTAAAAAACTTCAAAATTTTTTTGAAATGTACTTTTTCTAGAAAATCAAATGTTTCATATTTCAAGGTTTTTGGATGCAAATGTTTTGTTTTAAATACAAATGATAATTTAGGAAATTTTGATGCTAGATCTTATGAGGCTATTTTTGTTGGTTATTCTAACACTAGTAGGCTTATAGAATCTTCAATAGATCATCTTTGACTATTGAAAATCTATACATGTTAGTTTGAAGAATCTAACTTGTTTGTTAAGAATGTTGTAGAAATAGATGCATTGGATGAAGGCTTGGAGAAAGTGACCTTGGAGGATATACTACTATGGGAGACAAGCCAAAGGATGATGAAGGAAGTGAAGCTAAAGCAGAAGAGGCTCAAGGAAATGAAATTCAATCAATTGAAGTGGAGCCTACTCAACAACTTTCAAAGGATTGGAGATACAATCCTCATCATCCCAAGGACCTCGTCATAGGTGAAGTATCTAAAATGGTAACCACTCGCTCTAAACTTCATGATTTTTGTGGACATTATGCATTTATTTCTCATGTTGAACCCAAGAACGTCCTCGGCCGAGGTCGATTCATATTGGTTGCTAGCCATGCAAGAGGAGCTCAATCAATTTGAGCGCAACCAAGTTTGGCACCTTGTTCCTAGGCCCCACGATAGACCAACAATTGGTACTAAGTGGATCTTTAAGAACAAGTTGGATGAATCGGGTAACGTTGTTAGGAATAAAGCTAGGTTAGTTGCCCAAGGTTACACTCAAATCGAAGGAATCAATTTTGAAGAAACCTTTGCACCCGTAGCATGGCTTGAAGCTATACGGACATACATATACAGCATTTGCCTCATATAAAGATTTTAAATTATTTCAAATGGATGTTAAAAGTGCTTTTCTAAATGGTTTTATTGAAGAGGAGGTATATTTGAACAACCCCCGGGTTTGTTGATCCTACACATCCGGATTTTGTGTTTAAATTAGATAAAGCTCTTTATGGTTTAAAACAAGCCCCTAGGGCTTGGTATGAAAGACTTTCTTCATTTCTAATTTCAAATGGTTTAAGAGAGGTAAAATAGATACTACTTTATTTACAAAATATAGAGAAATGATATTCTTATTGTGGCAAATTTATGTTGATGACATTATTTTTAGTTCTACTAATGAATCTCTTTGCCAAGCTTTTGAATCATGCATGAAGGAAGAATTTGAAATGTCTATGATGGGGGAACTCAACTATTTCCTTGGACTCCAAATCAAGCAAAGGAAGGATGGGATCTTCATCAATCAAGCCAAGTACACAAAGGAATTAATCAAAAGGTTCGGGCTTGAAGGATCTAAAGTGAGCAAAACTCCCATGGCAACAACCACAAAGCTTGATAAGGATGAATAAGGTAAAAGTGTAGACATTAAGCTTTATCGTAGCATGATTGGTAGTTTATTGTATTTGACGGCTAGTAGGCCGGATATTATGTTTTGTGTTTGTCTCTGTGCTCGTTTTCAATCATGTCCAAAGAGTCTCATATAATTGCGGTTAAACGCATAATTAGATACCTTAGGGCACTATTGAAATGGGTTTGTGGTATCCGAAAACCGGGCAATTTTCAATGACGAGTTTTTCGGATGCCGACTATGCAGTTGTAGGGTAGATAGGAAGAGCACAAGTGGAACATGTCAATTCCTAGGTAATTGTCTTGTATCTTGGTCTTCCAAAAAGCAAAATTCGGTAGCTCTTTTCAACCGCCGAGGCGGAGTATGTTGCAGCCGGAGCTTGTTGTGCACAAGTTCTATGGATGAAACATACTCTCCTTGACTATGATTTGCATTTTGATCATATTAAAATATTTTGTGATAATACTAGTACAATTCATATGATAAAGAATGCAAATCAACATAGTAAAACTAAGCACATTGACATTAGATATCACTTTCTTAGAGATTATTATGAGAAAGGTGATATTGATATTGATTATGTTTCTACCGATTTTCAACTTGCCGATATTTTTACTAAACCATTAGATTATGTTAGATTCTCTTTTATTTGTGGTGAGTTGAATGTTTGCATTATGGATTCTTAAAGATAACCTTCCTTTGTTTTGTTGGTTTTGTTTACCCTTTTTGATGTTTGACGAAAAGGGGGAGAAAAGTATAAGTTTGTTTGTTGTTTATATAAGTTTGTTTGTTGTTTATTGTTTATTTAAGTTTTTGACAAAACTATTGTGTTTTCAATGCTTTATGTATCTTACTCATTGTCATTCTTATACATAGCATTATTTGAGGGGGAGTTTTCCAAAGCTCTTCTTCCATTTTTGTTTAAATAACTTATATGTTTTGTCATCATCAAAAAGGGGGAGATTGTTGGCCCAAGGTTACAATAACCCGTTTTTAGTGTGTTTGATGATTACAAAACAATTAGTTATTTGTACTAATATTGTTTATTGTTGAGTGTGTTTTAGGGTTCTAATGAAACTAGAAGGTTTCTTCCCTAAAGGAAGGTGTTTTGACTCAAGTCACCTCAATTCGGGCTCAAGAATCAAGTTTTCAAGGTCATATGGAGAAGCCCACTTGAAGAACTTGTAGTCCTTAGAACCAATGTAAGAAATAGTTTGTTAAAGTTTGAGTTTTGAAAAATTGGCTCTAGGATACACACACACATTTTTGTATACAAGTTTTCATGTTTAAAACTTTGTGTTTCTAAGTTTCATGCTTTAACAAATATACATGACTCTAAGTTTTACAAGGTAATATATCATGTTTAAAAATCATGTATACTCTTTCTAGCATGATACTTAGTTTTATTTACTTCAAAATATTTTTTACAAAACTATTCCAAAGTCTGGCACTTGCTGTTTTTCTGTTTCAGCTAGACCGGCCGACCGGCCCGTCGACCGGCACCTGCACAGGACATGCACGCTTGTGCATGTCTGTCGGCCGACCGCCCGAGTCGACCGACTGTCTGCAGATTTGCTCTCGGTTTTTCTCTGGGTCGACCGCCCGGTCGACCGCCTTCAGAAACCTGTGTTTCTTCTTAGAGGATGGTCGACCCGAGCCCAACGGCTACTGCCAGCAGGGCGGACGGCCGACCGGACGGGTCAACCGCCAGGCCTGCAGAGCCCCAACGGCTCTTTCCTCTTTTGTGTATTTCTGAAATCTGTTTTTGTAATCTGTTTTGGCAGACTTTTTTTGAGTTGTTGGAGATATTTTTCAGATCAAATAAACTTAAAATAAATTGTTTTAACCCTTTCCTCTCCCTATAAATAGAGGAGATAGGTCTCTTGCATTTTTCACCAAGAAAATACCTAAGTGTTCAAAGTTTTCAAAAGAGAAAAAAGTTTTTAAGCTCTCCATTTCTCATTCTTTCTTGAGCTTGTTTTCAGTTGTGTTGTCTAGCAAAAATCATTCTACAACTGAGTTTTCTCACTACACTTCTTAGAGCCAAAATTCCCTACTCAATCTATAAGGAAGTTGTAAAAGAGTGAGAGTTTGTAAGAAGTTTAGTGATCTTGTTGTGATCACTTTGGTTACTTGTGTTCATCTTGTTCTTGTGGAGACACCTCTTCGGTAGAGGTTATTGTAAGTGGTGGAGCTCGGTGCTCGGGTCTTTGGTAGACCGTTGTAAGCGTCCTCGGTGGATAATGGAAACCCTTCACGGAGGTGAAGGCGGGGAGTAGAGCGGTGGCTCGAACCTCGAAACAAACATCTTTGTTTTTGCGATTGCTTTGTGTCCATTTTGCTTTAAATTTCTCTTGCACTCTATTGCCTTCAATTACTTGCTTGAGATCTAGTTTTCTTACCTTGTGTTATTGCCTCTAATTTGTGATACTTGTGTATATCTTGTGTGCATTTCATCATTGCATACTATTCATTCTTTGTTCGATCAATTCTCATACAACAAGGTTGCATTGCGCACCTCTAACCCATTCAAGGGGAATCAGGAGGAAGGAGTTCAGAACCCTTCACGGGGTATTCGGCTCTTAGTCTTGTTTTGAGAGATCGTTGCATCATTCATTCATTTTAGTTTTAAAAAGATTGTTAGATTAGCAATTACACCTATTCACCCCCCTCTAGGTGTTTTTCATGGGATGCTTGGGCAATTTGTGGAGGGGTCGCAGAGATCGGTTTCGCAGTTGGGTGGAGGGGGCGATGAGGAGAGGGTCAGAGGAAAGGTTTGCTGTAGGGGTTGATTTGTGCAAGGAGGGAATTGGTTGGCGGCGACGAGGATGAAATTGGGGGTTTGGTGTGTGGTGGCGATTTTGTGTTGGAGGGGGGACTAGGTTGACGATGGCGAGGGTGGAATTGGAGTTAGGGGTTTGATGTGGGTGTCGATTTGGGTGGTGGGGACTTTGATTGACGACGACAAAGATGGAGTTGGGAAGTTCAGGGGTGGGCGCGGTTGTAGTTCAAAGGCCATTGACTGGGCGACTGGGGGTGGTAGTTGGTTCTACAAGCGGGTTTAGGGGGAGGTGGGTTCGCGTTCAGGGGAAGGAGGTTGGGATGGGTTCTAGAATTATCTGGTTCGAGTGGAGGAGGTTGGGATGTATTCTAGAATTATGGGTTCGGGTGTAGGTTTGTGGTAGGATTTGAAAGGACAACAACAAGGCTAGGGTTAGGGTTTTGTTGAGAATTGTCTGGCGGCGGCTGTGGATGGGGTGAGTTGTGACGGCAGGGATTGTCGATGAGCTTGGCGGCGGTGGAGACGGATGTAGGGGGATTGTTTTGCTCTGTGCGTGGGTGGGGGAGCTTTGTATTCACCGTCTTCAAGCCTATGAGCAAGGAAGTATTCAAGTGGTGATCGCTCGTCATCCAGTAGCTTGGGGTTTTTCAAGGCTAATTCGACTTCAATGAGCCATTTATATTCTGTTTCTTCGTGTCCGATGACCCCACAGTACAAGCAGAATCAAGGTAACTTCTCGTAGAGCACCCGGACTTGGTGATTTGCATTATTAGGGAGGAGGAGAACTAGTTGATTTTTCAATGGTTTGGTGATGTTGATGTTGATCTTGACGCGGGCAAAATTTGTCCACTTCTCTGCAACCCAGCAGTTGATTGGTGTAACCGGTCTAGATTTTTCACACAGGTAATGATCTCTTCCTTGAATTTATCTCATGGGATGTTGTGGATTTGGATACAAAATCACAAGAGTCCAATTTGTAGTTATCCGGTAGGGTTCATTGGCGCAATTTCTCCATCGCAACTATTTTCGTTCTCACGCAGCCAAGGTCATGGACATTGGGGTCGGCGTTATTTGGTCGGGGATGATGGGTGTTGCAATACTTGGTGTGATCTTGAGGATGATATTCAATTGAATGATGAGAGATGAGATGAAGTTGTGTGGTTCCATGTTGATTATCAAAAAACATCAACTTCGAGTTCGGAGGGATGCGATCGGGCATATGGCAGGCTATTAACCAGTTAGGAATCTCGCTGGCGGCAAAAAAGAGAGACTCATCTCTCTATGAGAGAGAGAGAGAGAGTACATATGTTAGTTACATACAGATTGAATCACAACTGTCTACAAAGTAGTGAGCGGTTAAAATTACCACACTAGATCATCCACTAAGATAATTGCATGCTTGTAAGTGGTTTCAATTTCTCTGTACTCTTTCTTTACTTGATAATTGGATGCTTTCTTTCTAATTGAGCATCTCTAAATAAGAATCATTTCTTGTAATGAAATGTCATGTTTCCAAAAGTGAAGCCTTGTTCTTTCTTTGGCCAATCCCTTCCCACACAAACCATTGTCCAACCAATACAGTGATACACAGATAATTAAAGTAAATTAAGGCTCAATATCATGTATAGGTATACTTAAAATCACCATAAATATCACTCTTTAAAGACAACAAAAAATGTTAGCTCTACAACTAATCAAGATCATCGATCTAATTGCCAGGTTGGTGAAAATCAGGTGGAACGCTTTTCGTTCGACAAAACGTTCCTTAATTACAGAACCACCTTTCAATTTCCTTCCTTAGTTAAACACCAATTAGACTGTTATTAGTCAGTTCAATATATAATCAAATATATTAACAATAATATTTATAAAAATAAATAATCCAGCATAATCCCTGTTAAAAGAATGTTAGTTCAGTTATACAGTAAATGAAGTGAGGTACACATATAGAGAATCTCCTCAAAACAATTACGTCCCCCGCAAGGTACTAACAGGTTGCTGAACACTGGTCTCTCAAGATACAACACTCCTTCACGGTATATGGATAGCACTACCAAATAGACCGTAAAGTCGAATCAAAATTAATCAATGCCTTCACTTGATTTGGATGATGAACAACTCGGACAAAGACAAATTTCAGTACAGGGAATATTTGTCTTAACTTCTGAAGGATATTCAGTGGAGAGGAAAGAAGAGAGACACTTTCAATTCTGTTCTGTGTTTTTCTGAAGAGAATTCAACACTTTATATAGGAGTTGAAAGAGTTCAGTTTTGAGCGGTTTTCAAAATTGTTTTGCAGTTGGAACAGTTTTTGTGAAGTGTTCTTGTCTGAACCATTTCATAACGGTTCTTTCTCAGAATCGTTTCAACATTTCAGACACCCGTTACAGGTGTTTTAGATTCGAGGGGGCATGTTGCTCGCATCCAGGAGGGTCGGGCATGTTGCCCGCACCCAGTCATCTTGTTATCTGCATACCCAGTCCAAAAGGAATCGGGTGTGGCCCAGTTCAACAAGAACCGGGCCGCACCCTGGCACCGGGATGGGACGGGGCAGGCGGCGGCTGCGTGTGCGCGTGTGTGGGCATGCTTTCCCCAAACGCGTGTGGAAACTCCAAGTACCCTAAGCCGCCCTTAGTTTCCCTTTTCATATTTAAACCATTCAACTTTTCACACCATATCTAATGTGGGACTAAAAGAGTTTCTACTTCTTTAGGTTCCCCTTAGCTATTGAATTAGTTCAACTTCTGACTTGAATATCTTATTCATTTGGAAATGAAATTGAACATGTGAATATACCACATTCATCCCCAATGGAAGGATAACACACTCCAACCTTCATCTGTGTGTTTCTAGCAACGGATCATGCCTGAATTCAGCTCAAAGGTTCAATTGAAATTCCTCATTTCCCAACAATCCCTTGTAATGAATGGAGATTCAAGAAATAAATACACTATGAGACTAACTCTATCATGAAACGTACTTTAGGAAAGAAACTGCATCAGGATAGGTGAACTAGGTCCTGAAGCTTCCATAGCGCAAGTCTTATCGGACTTACTGACCGATCAGTGAACTAAATCTTGAACTGTCAGTTGTTTGTATAAGACAAGTCAACAAGCCTCACACAATAATTTTCAAAATCAACTTTGATTCTCGTTTGTATCCATTTTGGTCCTATACATTCTTGATTTCAGAGAGTGTGTTTAGGAAATCACAACCTCCATAGAGACTCCTAAAGAGCCGACTCAGCTCTACACTCACATAAGTGATCGTCTCATTAAAAGTAGTCTACTCTACCCCACTTGTTTAATAATAAGATATAAGCATCATTAAAAGCATTAAGCTTATCTTAAATTCACTTGTAGAAGTACTTGGGTGCATCATAGGAATGGGTTGGATTCAAGCTCCTAAATGCTTACTCGTAGAGTCAATCATAACTAGTTTTTTTCTCTTGAACTTAGTCCGTGGGATCTCCAGTCGTGAAGTGAGATTTTCATTAAGCTGACTCGGTATGGTTAGGCTTTTGGTCCAATTCTCCTCGACGCTCAGTTTATACGCTATCTACTCAAATCTTTTAGTAAACGGATCCGATAGGTTATACTTTGACGATACAAAGTCGATAGAGATAACTCTATTTGAGAGCAACTGCCTACCGGTTTTATGTTTACGATGAATGTGTTTGACCTACCGTTATATATAAAGTTTTGTGCCCTAGATATCGCTGCTTGATTATCGCAGTAAATGCATAAGGCGGGCACTGGCTTAAGCCACAATGGTGTATCTTTAAAAATTATCGAAGCCATTCTGCTTCTTCTCCAGCCTTATCCAAGACTATAAATTCTGATTTCATTGTGAAACGGGCTATGCAAGTTTGTTTGGAGGATTTTCAAGATACCATTGCGCCTCCGAGAGTAAAAATATATCCGTTGGTTTATTTTGATTTCTCAGAGTTTGCAATCTAATTTGCATCGCTATACCATTCAAATACAGGTGGATACTTTTCATATCTCAAAAAATATTCTTTGGTATTAGATACGTAGCCTACTACTCGTAGTAGAGCAGTCTAAATGATCTTCATTAGGAGTACTAGTGTATCTGCTTAATTTGCTTATGGCGTAAGCAATATCGGGTCTAGTGCAATTCATTAAATACATTAGACTTTTGATAATTTGAAAATACTCCAACTATCGTATTTCGGTTCTTGTATTCTTGCGAAGGTAGATGTGTGAGAGAAAAGAATTTGTGTTCTCTTTTATCCCATCTTTCTTGAATCTTTTTATCATCTTTTCCACTAATGAGATTGAGATAGACTGATTTCATCAGGTGTTCTTGTGATTTTAATTCCTATAGTTACATCAGCAATCTCCCTGATTCTTCATGTCAAAATTATTGGATAGCATCCATTTTGTAGACTTAATAACCTCAATATTAGACCCAAGTATCAACATGTCGTATACATAAAGATAAACAATGATACATGTATTTTTAACTATCTTAGTGTAAACATACTTATCACATTCATAGATAGTGAATCTATTTTTGATCATGATGAAATACACCTAGAGGGGGGTGAATAGGTGTACTAGCTAATCTAATGAATAATGATGCGGAATTAAAAATCAAATGCAACACACTATGTGTAACCAAAGAGTGTAGCCGAATTCCCTGTGAAGGGCTCTAGACTATCTCCTCGAGATTCCTCTAAATTAAGAGTTGAGGTGCAATATGATGCTCTCTTGGTTCAACATAAGTATGGGCACACAACCAATACCAAGCATGTATGTGATATGAACAATATAGAGTAATGCAAGATATAAGAGAGATAGAGTTTAGAAATAGTAGATCAAACGCAAACAATAAGATATGTTTCGAGGTTCGAGTCACTGCTCTACGTTCCCGCCTTCACACAGAAGGATTTCCACTATGTCCACACAGGATCTTCCACAAAGGGACCTTCACTAAGGAATTACAACTCTACACTTTAAGTATACTACTCTCTCAATTACAATCACCTCTATAAAAGAGGGATAGGCACAAAGCTAAATCATAATCACCTCTACACAAGAGGGATAGGCACAAAGCCTAAACTCAATCACAATCACCTCTACACAAGAGGGATAGGCACAAAGCGAAAACTCAACCACAATCACCTCTACTCAAGAGGGATAAGGCACAAACCCAAAGTAAAGAAGAGATTACAATCTTGGTGATCACAATAGACCAAAACAACACTTGGTGATCACAATAGACCACAAACAATTTTCCTGACAAAAACATGATCATATAGATAGGATTAGAGATGATAGCTCAAGTGTGAGAAAATAAAGTGTTTGGAAAGAAAAATAACAAAGAAAAACCACTTGGGAAAAATACTAGAAAGATATGAAAATAGAGATAAAAACCAATTTTCCAAAGACTCTCTTTTCTTTGATTTTTCCAACACTTTAAAACAAAATAAAAGTTAAAACTTTTGGCTCATAAGCTCTTTAAAAACTTGCTGCAAAACACTTGAAAGATGGGAAGAAGAGCTCTCTTAAAATCTTATTGAAAACAGCCCAAGAGAAGCCCTATTATAGCATCTCAAAAATATAGCCGTTAGCAGCCAGAAAAGGTTAAAATTGACCTTCTGTTTGACGGGCCAACGGTCATATTTCTGACCGTTGTGCCTCCGGTCAACCTCCCGGTCCACCGAGCACAGCCTGTCAGTCGACCACCCGGTTGACCGGCGCTACCCGAGAGTTGGGTGTTTCAGTCGGTCGACCGCCCGGTCGACTAGCCTTCTAGGCTGGCCTTGTGCACGTTCTCATGCACATCGGTCGACCGACCGGTCGACCGACCACTAGTCCGGTCGACCGCTAGCAGGATCGGCTGGGATAAGGAACTTGAAACTTAGTCATTTTAACTCCTATAAAATCTCATAAATTCTCATAAATTTTACAAAATAGGTTCTTATAAATAAATGAAGAACAAATACGTGTGATTAAAAATCAACACATATTACAAACTATTTGAACTATTTTTGTGATATAGAAATTAGGCTTAAACACAAAATCGATATTTTTCAAAAAACAAACTTTGAAATGGAAATCCGATTTTTCCCAAACTTGTATAAATACAAAAATATGATATTAAAACACATTTGAAACATATTATGTATGGATAAAATCCAATACACATGTAAGTGATATATCTATGTTTTTGACATGAAATCCAAAATAGGTTTTGTTAATACAAAAACTTTAAACACATGAAATAAAACATCAAAATAAGTTTTTCCAAATATATGAAGCATATATGTATATAGATGAATTCCAATATACATTAAACCATGTAAACTTGTTTTGATTCTATCTATTCATGAAAACCATATGTATGTACATTCGAAATCCAAAACCGGTTAACCTGAAAACCAAACATATTGAACTTGTGTGTGTGTGAACTTAAGCATATCAACACTAGTCTATCTTACACAAGATCTAAACACAACTATACTAAATACAAACCGAAGTCTTCTTGTATAACTCCTTCTCCAAGCCGACTTGATCCAAATACGATCCAAAGTGCTATGACTCCAACCGAGTGCTTGATGCGATCTTGACGCGCGAGCTCTTGAATCTACATGTGTTAGCTCCAAAACTCCTTTATTGAAGCTAGACACCTATTAATATCTTGATCAATAACTGAAACTATATAAACACAAGATCATTAGTAAAGTATAACTATATGAGTTAATCATCATCAAAACTAGAGTGATGGGCCTTTGGGCCAACAATCTCCCTCTTTTTGATGATGACAAAACTCATGGAGTTATATATGCATGGATTAAAGATAAGCTTCATAGAAGCACTCCCTTAACTCATGCATAATAATAAACAAATAGATATTCAATGAAGTATATAAAGTAAACAACATATATGCATAAATACCAATATTAAGCATGCATATATAAACTCACTAAATTCTTTTCCCCTTTTTTGTCAATTCATTAACAAAGAGGCGAAGACAAATAATCAATAAAGATGTATATGCGATATACATTCATGAAGAGGAGAGGCGTAAAGTTAGCTCCCCTGCATACATGCATTACATGGAGAAGGGATGACTAGACCCTAATTCACATAAAACATAATATACAATGTATAAATGGAGATGTTAAGCTCCCCCTACATACGTGTATCACGTAAAAAAGAGAGGTCAAGCTCCTCAATGTGAGATACACTCAACTTGAATTTATATATAGAGAATATGTTAAGCTCCCCTTACATATAGGCAAAACATATCAACAAATTTTGAAACCATTTTTTTTAAACAAAATTTTTGAAATTTCTTAAAGTCAACAAATTGAATTATGATACCAATAAAATCAAATTGTAGTTGACAAAACAAATGTAGGTACCACTAGTAAATTTTTTTTTAAGATACCAATAGTAGATTTTGATACCAATTGAAGGTGAAACATGAAGTACATTTTGATACAAAATAAATACTAATTGAAATTAATGTATAAGCTTGTAAAGTTACCCATTAACATTTGGAATAAAATCAAGCTTAACATAAACATAATTTGTGCTTTAAAAATGTAAAGACATTGTAAAACAAGTACAATCAAATCAATCAAATCATAATATGTATGTATTAAAATGAAAATACCAATTGAAATTTGAAGCATACATATATGGAAAACAAATATAAGTACACAAATATATGAAATATCATGAAGATCATGTGTATAACTCATTCCTACCACCCTTTCATGCACAAGTTTAAAAATATTCAATAAGGTTATACAAGGCATGGTCTCCCAACCATCTGCCCTTAGGTTGGTAGGGGTTTTCAAAATAAGAATTTGAAAATAGTTATAGATTGAAAACTCTACCAAATGAAGAATAAATAACTAGTTTAAAGTAATTTTTAAAAAACTAGTTAAAGATTCTTCAAATATAAAACCAAATCATTTATATCTCATGAAACATGCGTTTTGCACAAAATTGACACTCAAGATTTATAAAGCTTATATAAAGCTCATGAAAATAACGTCATGAGTAAAAAAAGTAATGTGAGTGTACAAGAATCATGTGAACAACATATTCATGAAAATAAACAGTAAAGCTCAAAATACCAAAACATATGAAAATCATAAAGGTTTATTTTTCATCAAAACTTAATAAGCATCAAGGTATATGTAATTTTGTTGAAATTAAAGGTATACATACATATCCAAATATAAATGAGTCCATAATAGAATTTTGCATGAAGGCAATTTACTCAAGGACGTACATGTATATCTATCAATTTTAGATAAAAGTAACATATACATGAAGTTAAACATATAAAAAAATAGGAAAAACAAGTATAAATGAAAAAATCATCAAAACTAGGTTATACAAGTACAAATGAGCAATGATGCACAAACATATGATGATCAAGTGTAACTCACTACTTGTACAAGTATAAACACAAGTTTTAACGAAAACTACATCTAAACATGTAATTATCACATGAAGTACAAAACATGATCATTTAACATAATGAGCTTGAAACTAAAACATGCTACATTTAAATGAAAGCATGTAAATAAAAATAGGAGTTAGAGATAGTTACCAAAACAATGAACCAATCTCTAGGTCTCCAAATCATGGTGGTCCTCCCACCAAACATCCTTGAAGGTGATGCATCCAATGTAGTGTCCATCAAGCTCAAACACATCCACCATCAAGGCACCAAAACCCTTATATCAAGTGAGAGCTCACACCTACATCAAATACAATAGAGGTGGATTTTGGTACCCACACTTTCTTGTGTCCATGAGAGTAGCACCTTTCCTAATCCAAATAAATTTATTTGCAAAATTTGAAACATTTATTCTATTATAACAAAATCTTACAAGGTGGCCCATACGTTCACAATGTATACAAGTGTACACATGAGCATACATAGAATCATGTTGTGAGTATGATGAGCATGTGTATGTCGTGGTTTGTGTGTATGAATATGTGGAGTATGTTTCTTTAGAAACATAAATTCCAATCGTGTGTGGTTCATGGCACATTAGCTCAAAGTGGAGCCCAAACAATCTACACTATTCTTCAACATACATATCATTTTCAACATTAGAAGAAGATGTGGAGCATGCAATAGAAGAACAAGATGATGAAGCTATAGTAGCATGGCAACATGAGAATCTAAATCATTTTTTCAAAGAAATATTTTTCTTTGATACTAAATCTAGTTCTTTTGAAATTAAAATAATTTTATTTTTCAAAGAATCATTCTCTTTTAAAACAATTTCAAGCTTTGAAGACAAACCCTCATTTTTCTTCAAAACATCATCACAATCATTTTTATTTTTTAAATTTCGTTTTCATTTAAGGCAAGGACAAGTTGAGATTTCAATGAGTCCCTTTCACTTATCTCAACCCTCTCTTGTAAAACCATATTAAGTTTTAAAAATAAATCCTTATTTTCTTCTTTTAATTTAAAGCTTTTCTTTGTCAAAAGTTTGTATTTTCTAGGAAGTTTTCACAAAATAGGGAAATCTCTTTATTTAATACATGGGCATCCATACTATCATGATCATCATTAGAAGAGTTAGCATTATCATCTAGATGAGTATCCGAATGTACCTCAAGGGAGTCAATCCCTTGGACCATATAGCAAGTTTCGTCGGACTCATCCACCAAGGATTCCTTCTCCACATAATTTGTCGTCTGTAACTCGAGAGAGGTCAATGTGTTCCACACTGCAAAAGCGGAATCTGTAACACCCCGCTCCTGGAATAAGTACTTAGTTGCGTATTCATATTTTTTAATCGTATTTTTGATTCACTTCCTGAATTTATTTCATATTATGAATTATTTATATGATTGTTTTGCCGTGGATCTGGATTCTTGAACTCGGAGTCAGCCCTAGTCTGAACCGGGGACCCGATCCTAGAGTATTGCTCGATTTAGACTTTCTGGTATTCAGATTTGACCGATTTCAGTTTCAAATATCGTTTTCTAATATTCTAAATTTTTTATGATTTTCTGAAATTTTTCTGAATTAAATTGAAAATCTTCAAAACCGTGTCGACCAATATCGCTGACCGATTCTCAGATTTTTAATTTATAAATGGAGTTAAAATTCTAGAAATGACTTTCACATTAATTCTTAAAATTATATTTTCTATTTAAATGTATTTTTGAGATTTTTCAGAATTTATCAAAAATCCGGCTGACTCGGTGTACACTGTGTCAGCGGTGGATTTCAGGATTTTTATTTTGGAAACGGGATTAGATTTCTAAAATTGATTTTACTAAATATCTTAAAATAATATTTATTATTTTTGAGAATTTTTAAGAAACTTTTCGAGTTACTTCATTTTCCAGGCTTTTTCAGAGTTTTCGGTGTTTTCCCAGATACCAGAATTTTATCCTGATATTTTTCTTTTCTCTTTTTCATTTTCTCTCTCCTCCCCAGACGCGAGGCTCACCAAACATGAATTTGATCTTTAATGCAGAGATTCTCTCCATTCTGCATTTAATGTTAATGTCCTTCAAAATTAACTCTGACCAAGTCATTATGACTTTTGTCTCTTCTGTCAAACGCGACACCCTCGCGTTTTCTACTGGACGCGGACTTCATCTTTGCGTCTGGGCCAGTTGGCCTAGACGCGGGTCTCATTTAATTGAGACACAAGTCTCATTTGATGAAAGGGATCACAATGGTAATCTTGTAATAATCCTAACTTCCCTTTATATAGACACCCCTTTCCTTCCTCTCTCTTTCATTATTTCTTCCTTCTTCTTCCAGCAAGCCAGCAGCAAAATGCAGCCTTCGTCCCCTCCTTGGCTGCCCCTCTTGGTCGACGACCACCACCATCTCCACCAACTCCTCCACCACCTTTTCCTCCATCATCTCCTCCTCCATTCCACCAAACAACACCACCACCACCTTCTTCCTTTTCTTTTCCACCAAGAAACCCATCTTCACCATTATCTTCTCCACCATTTTCACCACCACCTCCACCACTTCGGCCACCAACAATCACACCATCTTCCTCCCATCGGAGTACTCTTTCCAACGAACTACTCCATCACTCTGCGAAACCCCTTTTCTAAAACTCCATTTTCACCATTTCAACTACACTTGCACTATCACCCACTTCTTCTTTAGGCTTTGGCCGCCCATCTCCGGCGACCTCCGGCCTCCTCCGGCGACCTCCGGCCAAGCCATGGCCGACCATGCTCTTCCTCTTTTCCTCTTTCTTTCTTTCTTTCCTTCTCTTTTCTTTCCTTCCTTCCTCCTTTCCTTTCCTTCCTTCTTCTTTTCTTTTCTTCTCTGATTTTCCCCTCAAACCCCGCGCCTCTACTTTCCTCCCAACCCTGCGTCTTCCTCTCTCTCTTTTCTTCCTTCTTGCGTCTCTCTATCTCTCTTAGGTTGCCAATGGATTGGGTAATGCTAGATGCATTGGTGCTTACTGTTGCCATTTGTTTTCATGGCCTCTCTTTAACTCCTTTGGCAAGGATGATTCTTCTCTCTGTTCTCTCTCTAACTCTCTCATCTCCCTCTCCCTCTTTCTCTTGTTATTTAATTGCTAGACGCGGAGCTCACCCCCGCGTCCAAGCAATTCTTTAACGCGATCCTCGTGTTCTTATGTTAACGTGACGCGGAGCTCATGCCCACGCCTGCGTTCTTCTCGTGTTATGGCTTAAACATGGGTCTTGAATCCTGCGTTTGTGGAATCTACGCAACGCGACTCTCGCGTTTGCGACTCCCACGTCTCCATTCTCTCTCCTTCTGGTTCCTTCTCTCTCCTCCTCCGTATAATATAATGTTTATTATATTTGAACGCGTTTACGCGTTGGTTACCTGGATTCCGGAGATCGAAAATTTCACAGTATTTTCCGTATTTAGGCGAGTGTTCTCGCTTTCCTTTTGACTTTCCCGTTTCATCGGGTCGACTTTTATTATTCACGATTTGTGCTGTTTGGAACTAACACCTTCTGCAGGTACCCTTACCTTCGGGCCTAACCTCTGGGTACAACCTTTGAGGTTTAAAGTCCTTTGGACTTTCTCTATGCTACGCCTGGTAGGCGGACCTAGCGTCAATACTTTACCGCTTACTCCGTCCGAGCGGAGTTACCCCGTGAGCGTGGCTTCACCGTGAGCTGTAGTATGGTGTTCATACGCTTGCTGCGACACGTGTGTCTAGCTACACTGTGAGCGATAACCTTGCCGAGCGTGATAGGATTTAGTGTTGTACATTAGCTTCGCTCCAGACCCTCTTAGCTCTGATTGGATGTTCGCTTGCTTACTGAATTACTGTCTGTCATTTATCGATTCTTCTATTTATGGTTGTGAAGAGTTTGAAATCTTACTTATACTATTTCCTGAACTACATGATTTTTCGGTATTCGTACCAGTCTTGTATAACGTATTATTTTCCTATATCGCTTGGCATGCTTTCACTTAATGTGCTAACATATATTATGCTGTCCCCTGTCACCTGCCTGATTATCGCCTTATGTCATGTTAATACCTGACACCAAACATGCTACTACTTGGCACTTGCTCCTTTTTATAACATGACTTATCACCTGCCTTCTGTTATATTAATACTTGACCTGTGACTATCACATTTACGGGTACTTGTTATCTTGTATTACATAGTGACTTGAATCTTGTACTTGTTATCCTGTATTATATATACAGTGACCTAAATCTATAGTACTCATGTACTCCTGAATTCATGATCATGTCTTGCACCTACTATTCCCCTAAATTGATAATTACACAATAAATCATAAAAAGGAACAACTTACATCAGGTCGGGGAAACTTGCGGCTATCAATATGTTCATGTTTACAGTGGTACTAGGTTGAGCAACTAAAACTTTCGATCTGACCTGTGGGTCTCCAGGCGACCGAGGGGAGTGCTGGCTCCCTCTTTCCTGGTACCATCTTGAAAAGAGCATCCTATAAGACTCTCCTATACGCCTTGTAGCCGGTTCCGAGCACCAGCAACGGAACGTCCTGGACCATGGTCCGGGCATGCACGGGACCCACTGTAAACATTGTTCGTTGATACCCCCGTTGGTTTCCAATAACAACCTTACTTTACTCAGATGTGGATATATGTGTGCTGGGATGCTAATTCACATATCTAGACATCTGGTTAAGACGAGTAATAAAAATAGTAATAAAAGATACCAACTTTGTATCCGTTGTATGCTTGCCGAGTTTGCTTTCATTGGGTTTTACATCGGATTTCCGGTTTATGACCATTATTTTATTAGAACTGCTTACATCCTGCTTCACCACTTATGTTCTACTCCTCCAGTCTCCTGTACTTATCTTATCATACCATGAGTATTCCTTGCTTGATATCATTTGCTGTATATCTACTTGCTCCTGCATGCTTGTGCTCATGACACGATTTTCAATGCATGTTTATGATTCAGATTTATCGATACACATGTACTTATCTATGCACGCCACTTGGCGTTCGCATCACCACTCGCCGGGGAGTTCTGACCCTGGATCCTCATGTTCAGGTCTTGGAACTTGAAGCGTATGGATCCCAGTTGCTGATCAGAGTGGCGCAGCTGAAGCGCGGATCCCCGGCAGACCGTCCAGAGCCCTATCCTTCTAGGTCCCCTGCTCGACTCTAGAGTTTTCCTTCTGTAAACTCATGAGCGCCATTTGTACTGTTCATTCTTGTATACCCCTTTGTATTCTCGCATTTGCGCTTATTGGTGATGTAATATCCTTGTAATATTGTGTCACATCTGGTGATAACCTTGTAAGTGTACTCATATGTTGGAATGTTTAAAGCAAGTGTACTTCTGTACTCTAATTCTTGCCTCTACTGATGCTTAGTGTATATACATGAGGCTATTTCTGCCCTGCGTATATACGTCGCAATAACGTCTCCATACCCGTGAGATCGGGGCGTTACAGGTTGGTACAGAGCCTAGGCTCTCACATCCTCAGTATGTCCAGATGGCAAATTAATGGTAAAAAAATTTGCAACTGGAATGTATGAGCCCTGGTTATATAATTCAACTACAAGTACAAAGTTATCCATTATCTCTTGATAATCTTACCCTTGAACTCTAAAGTTCTCCTATCCTTTCATACTTCAGTTTCTCGTTATTCTTGGACCAACTCAGACATGAAAAGATGGGGAAATCATAACGGTTCTGGTTCTTCTTAGGATAGCCCTAATGTAGAAAGTGTTGATTTGATATGATTTCTGCAAAATATGATGAAAAACTAACAAGTACAGACGAAGATCTCGCACCAAAGACTATTGGTTGCACTCCGGGAATAGAAGCCAGGCAACATGTCGGATTTCAGGAAATTACAGCCGACAATCTTTTCGGGCATGGAGAAGCCCTGGATGCATAGCAGTGGCTGGTAAACACGACAGATCTTCTGAAGGCAACTCAGATTCCTGACGAGAACCAAGTAGAAGTGACCAAGATTCATGAAAGTTGTGGCTAGAACGTGGTGGTTGGCGAAAGTAGCGACACTGGAAAAGCCCATCACTTGGGACCAGTTCTCAAAGGATTTCTATAAGAAGATTCTTCTCTGTAATAGCTCAGAAATAGATGAAAGAACGATTTGTCAAATTGCAATAAGAAGATTGAATTGTAGATAAGTACACTGCAAAATTCCTAAGGCATAGTCTGTTTGCGCCATACATGGTGGCTGACGAGAAGAACTGAGCAAGTAGATTTCGACAAGGATTGAAGATAGAGACCAAGATGTTCCTTATTTCAGCCCAAGACATAATCTCAAGTTTTCGCCACCGCTCGAGAAGTAGAACAGGAACCGAAGAAGAAAGATCGAGGTGAGGTGTAGATGAAGACGGCAAAGAGACTCTCTCAGCTGATGGAAGGTGAAGACTCAGGCAAGCCCTTGGATACCCCATTAGCCAAGCAATCACTCCAAACTAGTCCTCAGCATATGATATATGGGTATTGTCTGAAGCCGGGCACCTACAATGCAACCACCAGAAAGGTTATGAATTATGTCGTATACAGGTCCGGAGATCAGTTGAAAAGTGACTGTCCATTCAAGGAGGCAGAGAACATCGCATCGATCAGATTAACTCGTCCAGTATCACCATTGAGAGGGAATCCAGGACCTACTAGCAGAATAATCTCGCTTCATCCCCAGCATCAACCATAGAGTCAGACACAAAAGAGACCAAGAGCTAGGGCAAATGGTAGAAGGAGGCAATCATATAACCTAACTAAAGAGGAAGTTATGATCCGAAGGGAGTGAGAACAGGAAGGGACGCTCAATATCTGGAACAGGAATCCAGAAGGTACCGACCGTAACCATTATCTCCATTGTATAATGTCTGGGAGTTGGTAAGTTCTCTATATTATATCCTTCTCATTGCGTTATCATCACCAATCTTAGTCCGTCCGTGCCTACCTCCCTATTTCATGGTTCCTATCTCTTCTATTTTTTACTATTCTGATTTTCGTAATCCTTATGCCAACTTAAGATATGCACAGACTAGTGAGGTAACAGCAGGACAGATGTGGTTCGCTCTCATTATGTTCTGGCATTCCTCGACTCTGGTACATCACATTGTCTTATATTGGATAGATCTTTGACCTCGCATTCTATTCTTGTTTTTATGGATACATCACGGGGGACCAATACAGCAAGTGGAGTAGTCATTACTTATATAATCAGATAGACTGTATCATTACATGAGGAGTGTTAGTATAAAAAAGTATTTCAGATTCAGGACTTCTGTCAAATAGAGTTATGGTATTTTCCATTTTTATTACTCCAATAGCGATCATGATTTCTTTGACCATGATTATGGAACTCGGGTATTCTCAGAACTGATCTGTAGTCAGGTTATTATTCAGAAGACAGCATTCGGGACTCGTTTCGGTTATTATGATTTCTTGATTGTGTTCTCAGAGCCACCAACTCCTGACAGTCTTTATTAATAAATTGTGATTATTGGTAAATTATTATGAAATTATTTAATAAAATATAATAATCAATAAGTCACTGTAATTAGAATATGCATGATAGTTATTTGAATAAAATTGTTAAATAATAATTTTATTTTGTTTCTTGATTTATAAAGTACAGATGGATTAGTATATATTGGTAATAAGTGATTATTGGATTAATGATAAATAAATTATAAAATACTAAAGCAATAAATATTAACATGGTTGTGAAGAGTTTGAAAATAAAATATGATAAATAATTACTTTATAAATCATGTTAATAATATTGAAATCGTTGTAACAAATACAGATATATTGGTAATAACGATTATTGGATCATGACAACACAGATAACTATTTCATGTACTGGTATCACTATTACACTGAGTCACTAGTGTAAGTTCACCTAGAGGGGGGGTGAATAGGTGATGGCTAATCTAATGGTCACTTAATGCCAAATAATACGGAATTAAAACAATTATGACCTAATTAAACTTCTTACACTAAACACCACGTATAACCAAAGAGTGTTGCCGAATTCCCCGTGAAGGGCTCTGGACAAACTCCTCTAGATTCCCTTGAATGGGTTGAGGTGCCGCGTTGGCTCTCTTGGTTGAATACAAGTGTTAGCAAACAATCCCAAGCAATATATCAAAATGAGCACACAAGTATATCAAGCATATAAAGATTTACACTATAATTGAATGCAAGATATAAGTAAGGGAGAGGAGAGAGAAAAGGCAATCGCAAACACAAGGGTTTGTTTCGAGGTTCGAGCACACTTGCTCTACATCCCCGCCTTCGACACACGAAGGATTTCCACTATGCAAGATCCCAATGGATCTCTCCTCGGTGCCGCAACACCTACAAGCCCTCAGACTCCCTAGTCCCGTACACACGCAAGCTCACTAGCTCGCCGAGGCCGCACCTCAAACCACCGAGTTCACACAAGAACTCTAAACCACCGCGAACACACTTGTCCACCTCCTCAAAGAACAAAAGGAAATCTCTTGGTGATCTAAAACACTTTGATTACCAATTACAAACTCTCACAACACAATCCTATAGATAGATAAGGCAATGGATAGCTCAAGTGATTGTGAGAAAGTAAGGAAAGAACTATGGTGAAAAACTTAAGGAAATCACTTAAACACTCTTGATAAAATCTTTCCTTTTGATTGGAAATATTAGCTCTCAAATATGTGGAGAAAACTCTTTTAATGGAGTGGGAAAAACTGGCTCAAAGCTCTCCTAAAATCTTAGTTCAAAATAATGACCAAACCCCCAAATTTATAGGCCAGAAAAATATAGCCGTTGGGGTCTGTCAGGCCTGCCGGTCGACCCGGCCGGTCGACCCGCAACGGTCAAAAAATCCGACCGTTGGAGCCTCCGGTCGACCCGCCCGGTCGACCCGCCCACTGAACTGCCAGACGTGCACGGTTCTGTGCACGTCGGTCGACCCGCCCGGTCGACCTGCCCTTGGTTCCGGTCGACCCGCCCGGTCGACCCGTAAGCCAGTTCTGGGTCAGCACTTGGGAGAAAAATGTTGGTCTTTTGGCTTTCATAAAAATCCCATAAAATACAAAAAAATCTACAAAAATAGTTTAACCAATATACTTTGATATACAAACATGCTTGCACAAAATCAAGGCATGTTATAAAAGATTGGACTATTTTTGTAAGTTGGAAATATTGGTTCAAATGAAAACTTGTATTTTTCTAAAACTTGTTTTCCAAACTTCTTCAAGATACAAAAACAAGATATTTTGAATTCATTAAAGCATAGTGTGTATGGATATGATCCACTACACAATTAAGATGAAATATCTATGTTTTTGGCATTAAGCTCTAAATATGGTTTTGGATAAAAGATATGCATATAAGAAATTCCAAAAACCAAAAAGTATTTTTCCAAAATGAAATCTTTTCTAAACTGAAAATTCTTTTATGAATAGACAATTAAATCAAGAGTGTATGTGTGATATATATACTTGAGCAATCCACCAACTATTCTATCCTTTACATTTTATCTAAAACATAAAAATCTTATACCTAGACACAAGTCTTGATCTTGAAGTCTTCCTTTGAAGTCTTCTCATCATCTTGACTTGGTCCAAGCTTGATCCAAAAGCTCCTTGGATCACACCGTGCTAGCTCCAAATCTTGACATTTTATCCTTTGTTGAGCTATGCACCTACTAAGATCTTGATAATGAATCGTCACTAATTAAACACAAGATCATTAGTAAACATAACTTCATGAGTTGATCATCATCAAAACTAGGGTGATAGGCCTTTGGGCCAACAATCTCCCCCTTTTTGATGATGACAAAACTCATGAAGTTATATATGCATGGATTAAAGTAAAGCTTCAAAGAAGCTCCCCCTTAACTCATGCATAACAAATAAATAATAATATATGCAATGAAAGCACATAAATATGTATGCAATGTATGGAGATAAAACATGAAATCCTTTTTCTCCTAATTGCAATACAAAACATATATGCATAACTAACAAGGAAAGACAAATACTTCTCCCCCTTAAGCAATGAAAACATGCATATAAACTCAAATACTTCTCCCCCTTTTGTCACTCATCAACAAAGGGTTCAAAGTAAAATAAATCAAACAAATCTTTCTCCCCCTTTTTGTTAAAAGCAAAGAGATCAAGAAGGGGTAATACAAATCAATCAATAAAAATTTATATGCGATATACATTCATGAAGAGGAAGACGCTAAGTTAGCTTCCCTACACATATGCATTACATGAAGAAGGGATGACAAGCCCTAACTCACATAACACATATTATGTAATGCATAAGAGGAGATGTGAAGCTCCCCCTACACACGTATATCATATAAAGAAGAGTTGTCAAGCTCCTCAATTTATAATATACTCAACATGAATCTATATGTAAGAGAGATGTTAAGCTCTCCTTGCATATAGGCAATACAAATCAAAAATTTGAATTTCTCTTATCAAACAAAATTTTGAATTCTCTCGATAAAAAAATTTTGAATTTTGATATCAATTTTGAAAATGATCAATTGTAAAATAGCGATCAATAGTAAGGTAATGATCAACCATATTGATACCAATTTAAAAACTAATGCATAAGCTTAAAAAATAATATTTGAATTTAGCTTAGCATTAATAAACTTTGTGCTTTAAATATGTAAGACAATTTTAACTAGGCACAAATATCACATATATGTATGAAAAGGGAATACCAATAGAAATTGATATAATTTGAATTTGAAAGCATACATATATATAATCAAAACATGAGTATATACAAAAAGAATAATCATATTGATACCAATTGAAATGATCCAATGATACCAATTGACATAAGGTAAGTTCAAGTGTATATCTCAATGTATAATCTACCACAAAAATTTTTTTTTTAAAAAAAATTATATTTCAAGGTATATGTATGTTTTGACAACACAAGAAGTATACACACATATCCCAAAACACAATTGAGTCCATATATATAGATTTGCATGAAGGGCAAATGACTCAAGAGGTATACATGTATATCTTAAAGTTTGGCAAAATACACATATACATGAAATGAAAACACATGATAATAAATCACATCCAAAATGGGAATACAAGTTTAAAAAATGTATGTATCATCAAAACCAAGCAATACAAGCACATTTCATGGGTTCAAATAAGCATTCAAGCACAAATATAAATAGATTTATTTGTGGCCCACGATATGTACAAGTATAAATCCTAGTGTTGACAAAAACTAACATATAAACTAATATTCAAATCATGAAGCATCAAATAAATTTTGAGAACACAAAAGAATTTATGATTGAAGAATAGTAAGATCATGTGTATGTCTCATAAACTAATTTGAAGAACAAATAACTAGTTTAAATAGATTTTTGACAAACTAGTTAAAGATCCTTCAAATACATCAAATCATATGTTTTTCATGAATTATACTAAGTACATAAAAATTCAAGCACTCATAGCCCATAAAGCTCAAAATTATCTTGAAAAGTAAAAGATGAGTGTTCAAAGGTTATGTAAATGGCATTTTCATGAAAATAGACAATGAAGCTCAATTAAACATGAATCTCATTTTTAGACAAGACATGAAATTTATTCTCATTAAAAACAAATCATGAAAATTTTTATTTTTCATCTTAAAGTAAACTTCAAGGTATATGTATGATTTATCCAATCCTAACAATACACATACATATCCTAAATATAAAAGAGTCTACAAATAGTGTATGCATGAAAGCAAGAGACTCATGCGTATACATGTATATTTATTAGATTTGAATTAAAAATACATATACATGAAGTAAAGCATAAAAATAGGCAAAACATGTATAAAAGAGAATCATCAAAACTAGTCTATACATATGCATATAGTGGATACAAATGAGCATGAAGTTCAAATATATATGAGTCAATTGTAGTTCACTATTCATATATGTATAAATGCAAGTTTGACACATTCTACATCTAAGCATGTAAATACCACATGAAGCACACAAAAATATGAACATGCTATATGATATATGAAATTAAAAGCATGTACATAAAAAGTAGGAGTTTAGAGATTGTTACCAACTCCAAATCTCCTAACATGGTGGTTGTCCCACCAAAGCTCCTTGATAGTGATGCATCCCAAAGTATGTCCATCATGTCCAAGTGCATCCACTACCAAGGCACCGATCCTCTCACGTTTTGTGAGAGCCCTCACCTACATCAAAAGCAAATGGTGGGGGTTTGGTACCCATATTTTCTTGGGTCCTTTGGGGTTAGTCTTGTAAGGAACATTATTATTTGCAAAATTTTTGGGTTCCTTGACATTTTTATTCTTAGCAAAATTAAAGTGATATAACCTATCATAACAAAATTTTGCTAGATGGCCTTTGCGGCCACAATGTGTACATGTGTACACCTTAGTATGCTTATGTGTAGGAGTGTGATCATGTTGTGCAACATAAGCAAATGCATGATGTGAATGTGCATGAACATGGGACTTGTTTCTTTTGAAACAAGGATTCCAATCTAGTATGGTTGAATGCACAAGAGCTCAAGGTAGAGCTCAAATTAATCATTTTATTTTTCAAAACATTTATCTCATTTGTGGTGGCATGTAAAGCATGATGAGATATGAAATCATTTTTTCTTTTTCTTTTTAGAAACAAATTCTTTTTCTTTTTCAACAAATTTTCTTTTCAAAGTAATATTTTCTTGAAAAACAACTTTTTTTTTTGTTTTTCCACCAAATTAATCTTATTTTTCAAAGACATATTCCCTTCACATAAATCATTCAATTTTGACATGAGGGAAACATTTTCATTTTTCAAATCTTTATTTTTTTTTTCTAAGCATGCAATGTTATTCCTAAATGAATCATGTTCTTTATGCATGCAATCAAATTTCTTTTTCAAATTTTTATTTTCTTTTCTAATCATGTCATATTTTTCAAGCAATAATTGGCAAAATGTAGTGAGCTCATCATATGACATGTCTTCATCATCTAGCTCGGATTCGGTGTTTACCTCAAGGGGTTATCCCCTTGGACCATATAGCATACGTTGGAGGTGT
The DNA here is from genome assembly GCA_038442645.1 of Agave tequilana. Taxonomy (NCBI): domain Eukaryota; kingdom Viridiplantae; phylum Streptophyta; class Magnoliopsida; order Asparagales; family Asparagaceae; genus Agave; species Agave tequilana. Next base: position 40,675 of record JAVJIF010012249.1, on the reverse strand, counting down.
CGCTTCCAACGTCCGAATCGCTCCCGGCATAGTATAGATCCTTTTCGCCAAGGGAGGTGATGATGTTCCAAACTACAAAAGCCGAATCAATGTTAGTAACCCTAAATAAGTAATCATCATTTAGGGTACTCTTCAAAGCATGTAGGGCTTTTGCATTAGCCTTAAAATTCTTACCATCTAAACAATATGCATTATTAGTTGTGGCAAGATAAACATGAATGCCTAAGGCTTTGAGGTACATAGACATCTTAACCTTCCAAATTTGGATGTTAAGAATGTCAAAGGTGGGTGGTGACATGAAGTCCATGGTGTGTGTACAAAATATTGTGATTAGCCTAAAATAAGGATCTTTAACTCTAGGTTGCTAGACCCAATATCAAGAGCACTTGGCTCTGATACCAATTGTAAGTTCACCTAGAGGGGGGGTGAATAGGTGATGGCTAATCTAATGGTCACTTAATGCCAAATAATGCGGAATTAAAACAATTATGACCTAATTAAACTTCTTACACTAAACACCACGTATAACCAAAGAGTGTTGCTGAATTCCCCGTGAAGGGCTCTGGACAAACTCCTCTAGATTCCCCTTGAATGGGTTGAGGTGCCGCGTTGGCTCTCTTGGTTGAATACAAGTGTTAGCAAACAATCCCAAGCAATATATCAAAATGTGCACACAAGTATATCAAGCATATAAAGATTTACACTATAATTGAATGCAAGATATAAGTAAGGGAGAGAGAGAGAGAAAAGGCAATCGCAAACACAAAGGGTTTGTTTCGAGGTTCGAGCACACTTGCTCTACATCCCCGCCTTCGACACACGAAGGATTTCCACTATGCAAGATCCCAATGGATCTCTCCTCGGTGCCGCAACACCTACAAGCCCTCAGACTCCCTAGTCCCGTACACACGCAAGCTCACTAGCTCGCCGAGGCCGCACCTCAAACCACCGAGTTCACACAAGAACTCTAAACCACCGCGAACACACTTGTCCCTCCTCAAAAATAAAAAGGAAATCTCTTGGTGATCTAATACACTTTGATTACCATTACAAACTCTCACAACACAATCCTATGGATAGATAAGGCAATGGATAGCTCAAGTGATTGTGAGAAAGTAAGGAAAGAACTATGGTGAAAAACTCAAGGAAATCACTTAAACACTCTTGATAAAATCTTTCCTTTTGATTGGAAATATTAGCTCTCAAATATGTGGAGAAAACTCTTTTAATGGAGTGGGAAAAACTGGCTCAAAGCTCTCCTAAAATCTTAGTTCAAAATAATGACCAAACCCCCAAATTTATAGGCCAGAAAAATATAGCCGTTGGGGTCTGTCAGGCCTGCCGGTCGACCCGGCAGGTCGACCCGCAACGGTCAAAAATCCGACCGTTGGAGCCTCCGGTCGACCCGCCCGGTCGACCCAAAAGAACAGAGAGCACTGCTCTAAGTTCCGGTCGACCCACCCAGTCGACCCGCCCACTGAACTGCCAGACGTGCACGGTTCTGTGCACGTCGGTCGACCCGCCCGGTCGACCCGTAAGCCAGTCTGGGTCAGCACTTGGAAGAAAAATGTTGGTCTTTTGGCTTTCATAAAAATCCCATAAAATACATAAAAATCTACAAAAATAGTTTAACCAATATACTTTGATATACAACATGCTTGCACAAAATCAAGGCATGTTATAAAAGATTGGACTATTTTTGTAAGTTAGAAATATTGGTTCAAATGAAAACTTGTATTTTTCTAAAACTTGTTTTCCAAACTTCTTCAAGATACAAAACAAGATATTTTGAATTCATTAAAGCATAGTGTGTATGGATATGATCCACTACACAATTAAGATGAAATATCTATATTTTGGCATTAAGCTCTAAATATGGTTTTGGATAAAAGATATGCATATAAGAAATTCCAAAAACCAAAAAGTATTTTTCTAAAATGAAAGTCTTTTCTAAACTGAAAATTCTTTTATGAATAGACAATTAAATCAAGAGTGTGTGTGTGATATATATACTTGAGCAATCCACCAACTATTCTATCCTTTACATTTTATCTAAAACATAAAAATCTTATACCTAGACACAAGTCTTGATCTTGAAGTCTTCCTTTGAAGTCTTCTCATCATCTTGACTTGGTCCAAGCTTGATCCAAAAGCTCCTTGGATCACACCGTGCTAGCTCTAAATCTTGACATTTTATCCTTTGTTGAGCTATGCACCTACTAAGATCTTGATAATGAATCTGTCACTAATTAAACACAAGATCATTAGTAAACATAACTTCATGAGTTGATCATCATCAAAACTAGGGTGATAGGCCTTTGGGCCAACAACTAGTATTATATGTACTTGTATCATCATGACACGGACATCCTACTTCACTGGACACTGTGTTTCATGTAGACACTTGTTACGCTGAACATTATTATTACATATACTTGTACCACCGATTAGACGAATACATTACATTTATATTTCATATATCTATATCACTGTTACATGAGTACTTTACACTTATATGGCATGTACTTGTCACATGGTTTTATTCGTATACAAGCAAGATTGTTCCTGTATTCCTGTTGTTTCGTGTTACGTGGCTTAATGATACATGCTTACTCCCGATTCCTGTTACATGACTATTACATGCTTGTTTCCTGTAATCGTGATATTGCTATGATATTCATGTTACTGGACATGTGGGCTGTTGATATGCGAAGTGTGAAATTAAGTGCCACGTGGATCTAAGCCACGGGGGCCACCTCTAGAATCTCACATCTTTTATTTTTCGTTATCTTGTTCCATGATATCAAAAAAGCTCATGTCCTATTATTGTATTACATATACCATACATTGTTCTTGTTCCTGATACATTGTGTATATTAAATGTATTAAATATAATATGGGGTTGGGGAGACTTGACGGTTGGTTAGGTCTCATCGGGTGGATGTCTGGATCCATTTTTAGTTCCACTGCAGGGGACGTGGTAGCGCTGGCTATCGCTTGTATTGTATATAGCTCATTGAGCTTCTTGTTTCTTATTCCTGTCCTAGCGGGTAGCCCTGGTCTCAACAATCAGGGGTTTATTTAAGGCCGTTGTCCGGGGTATGCACGAGGTACACTCACCAGACTAGAGCTTCTCGACCATTGGGTTTCCAATTAATATAATAAAATAATATAAACATTAGTGACGTCGGTAACGCTTGTTATTTGGTCACTCTCTCATTTGGATCATGGTACCCGTATGCCATGTTCGGATGGGTTTGTTTGGAGTACGGTCTCCAGTATGAATTGCCAGTGGTATGAGATACTAGAAGAGATTGATTAAAATACCAGGTGGTACTGATTGTTATTATTATAAATAACATGACTTGCCTGATACAGGTATGTTACTATTCAGTTGTACTTGTTATCATTTCTGATATTCTATCCATTATCATGCCACCCGTATACCCTGCTACACTTCCTTATACTTGTTACACTTCATGCGGTGACGTACTATTCACGAACATGTATACTCTGCATTTCATGTATTATGTTTCATGTATACCTTGCAGACACTGTTACTGTATAATCACATCACTGTGGTATGTTTATTCTGCATATTTCATATCTCTATGTTCATATTCATCACAACACCATTATGCTACTGTTATCATTAGACTAAACAAGAAATATAAAGTAATTAAATTTGTTGCATGTTACTTATACACACTGATGTAATTAGGAACACTTAATATTGTATTAGAACAGGTATATTGATAATAACATATAAATGGTATAACTCATATTGATTATAATAACACAATGTTAAATGAATAGGTAATATATATATATATATATATATATATATATATATATATATATATATATATATATATATATATATATATATATCAGGCTCTTCCCAATAATATTAAGAGATATTCATGTTATATAATTGGACAGTATCATAAAGGTGACACCGTTGACATGCCAGGTATTGATAATGTTACAATGCTACAACAACTCTTATATATATACACCGATTGTTAGTATATATATATATATATATATATATATATATATATATATATATATATATATATATATATATATATATATATATATATATATATATATATATATATATATATATATATATATATATATTGTATCACTGGTAATGAAATAGGTATTATATAATATCGTGACTGTACTACTATTATAGTATATATTACTGCTTCCTTCATTTTACCACTCACTAGGTCGCTTTCGACGACCCTCGGTTTGCATGCCATGTTGGAGATCCGAGATTTGGTAACACTTGATATGTCCTGAGATATGATCTTGAGATTGTCACTCTTTCCTATTCATAGGTATCTTTATTATTTATTTTTATTTCCTCATATATCCATGTTTTTATATTTATTATGATCACTGACCCTTTTGCAGGTATTCTTGTACTTATATGATGTTGGAATTATTGTGTATATTGTGTTTATTTTCCGTACTGAGGCTTAGCATACATATGTAGAAGTATTTTTTCGCTCTACTTATATACGTCCTCGTAGCGTCTCCGTATCCGCGGGATCAGGGCGTTACACAAATTTTTCTGTCTTCTCCGCCTTTGGGTTAAGAAGTGGAGCAAACACCACTGTCTCGATCGACTTATTCAGTGCCCTATTCGAAATATTTTCATGATTAGTTTGAGACATCTTCTGCCTTCAGGTAGAGTAGAAGTTAGTAACGTTAACAACAGTAATTGTCTTAAGAATGTTAGTTCTGACAATTAATCAAGATCACCTATCCAATTGGCCAAGTTGGTGAAAATCAGGTGGGAGGTTTTTCGTTTGATAGAACATTTCTTAATTAGAGAAGCACCTTTTAATTTTCTTCTTTAATTAAATACCAATTAGACTGGTATTAGTCAGTCTCAATATATAATTAAATGTATTAAAAGTAATATTTACAAAAAATATATTCTAGTATAACCCCTGCAAAATGGACATTAGTTCAATACAGTATATGGAGTGCGGTACGCGTATAGCAAATCTCTTTAAGACAATTACGTCCCCCGCTACGGTGCTAACAGGTTGCTGGATACTGGTCTCCCAAGATACAACATTTATTCACGTAATTTGGATAGCACTACCAAATAGACCGTACAATCGAACCAAATTAGTCAATATCTTTACTTGATTTGGATGATGAACAACTCGGACAAAGACAAATTTCAGAACAAGGAATATTTGTCTTAACTTCTGAGGGATATTCAGAGGAGAGGAGAAAAGAGGAGGGAGAACTTTCAATTCTGTTATGTATTTTTCTAAAGAGAATTAGCGCTTTATATAAGAGTTGAAAGGGTTCAATTTTGAGTGGTTTTCAAAACCATTTTTACAGTTGGAAGAATTTTATAATGGTTCTTTATCGGAACGGTTTCGACGTTTCAGACACATGTTATAGGAGTTTTAGATTCGGGTTGGGCATGTTGCTCGCACCCAGTCAGCTCGCATCTGCACACAGGTCCTAAAGAAATTGGGCCCATGCTCGTGAACCGGCGCCAGGATGGGGCGGGGCGCGCATATGGGCATGGTTTCCCCCAAACGCACATGAAAACTCAAAGTATCCTAAGGGCACGCCCTTAGTTCCCAATTTTTCATATTTAAACCATTAACTTTCTGATATACATCTAGAAGGGGGTGAATAGGTGTTTTGCTAATCAAATGCAATTTTAAAACTACTTATGATGAATTATGCAAACGGTCACTCAAAATAAGAATTGAAGCCGAATTTCCCGTGAAGGTCTCTAGAACTTCTCTCCTCTCTGGTTCCTCTAGATAATGAGTGGAGATGCTCAATTGCCTCTTTGTAGAGATGAGTATAGACCGGTAATGAAAGTGATGGAATGAAAGAAATTATAGAATGCAAGATGAACAATTACACAAGAATGAAAAATGAAAAACAATAGAGAGTAAGACACAAGCAATCACAAACATAAAGGGATTTATTCCGAGATTCGAGCCACTGTTCTACGTCCCCGCCTTCACCACTATGAAGGATTTCACTATCCTCTAAGGGATCTTCCACAAGGGGACCTTACATAGGTATTACAACCTGGTCTACACAAGACCGGCGTACACAACTCCACCAACTCAACCCTCTACACAAGAGGTAGCACAAAGCCAATTGAGATTACAAAGCACTTGATGATCTAATAAGATTACTAACACTCTCTCTTACAACTTCCTATAGAGTAGAATATAAAGTGTTGCACAAGAAGTTAAGTGAGAGATGAAATTCAGTTAGAAAAATAGAGGAGTTTTAAAACCAACTAAAAATAGCTTTGGAAAGAAAGAACTTGGAGATTGAAAGTTAGAAAAACTTTTCTCTTTTGAAACAAACTTGAAAACTTGTAAACTTGTGTGTTTTTCATATTTGATACCAAAACCAATGACCTATATATATAGGTAATGAATAAATATCATTTATAAATCAACCATGTCATTTGAGGGTGTGTTTAAATACTTGAAAACCAAAAATGCCTGTTGGAATCCAGTAAAAACAAAATAGATTCAAAAACTAGTCGTTATGGTCATCTGGCAGCATGTCAGTAGACCGGCCGGTCGACCAATAGGTCATCCAGAGAAGAGCCGTTGCTCCGGTCGACCCGGCGGTCGACCGGGCGGTCGACCGCTCTGTATTTTTAAAAATAAATTTAAACTGTCGGTCGACTGACCCTAACTGAGAGTTAGCGTCTGTTAGTCGGTCGAGCGATCGGTCGACCGCAAGGGTTAGCGGTCGACCGGTCGGTCGAGCGACAACATGCACAAACGTGTACTCCCCTTGGCCAAAGGCCCGGTCGACTGGGCGGTCGACTGTTTTGACCTGAAATGGTCACCGGTCGACCGTTCTAGCCTGAAACAGTTTTCTGTATGGATTTTGAATTTCAAACAATTTTTAAAATATTTTATATTTGTTTAAGGGTAATGAAGCAATGTATAGGTGATGAAATGCATGTTCTAAACTTGTTATAGAATTTTGAAAAAATTATGAGATATGTATTAAAACCAAACATGCAAAATATCGATGCTACCAAAATTTGTATTTTTTGAAATCGTGTATTTTGTGTGTAACTTCTTAAGCATTACTATTATATTCTACACTTTAACAAACTAATATCTTACAAGGCTCTAGGTAACAGAAGATCTTCAACTGGCTTCTCCATTAGCGATGTTGAGTGCTTTGAACTTTAATCGCGTATTTGAGTCTTCTTGAGTCTCCAACACCTTCCTTTAGAGGAAGAAAACTCCTTGAATCCTTATAACCTTGAGATAAATTTAAACACTTGAACTTGATTAGTACAAATAATCACATATGTTTTGTTATCATCAAAATTATAAAATCAAGTGATTGTAACCGTGGGCCAACAATCTCCTCCTTTTTGATGATGACAAAACATGTGAGTTATTTAAAATAAAAGGTAGGAAAGAGCTTGGAAAAGCCCCCCCTCAAGTTATGCTATCTATCAAGTACAAGAAACCATTATGACTTTAAATGGATTTGACAATATAATCAAGTCACACATATATACATATATAAAGATGATACCAATATAGAATAATATGCATATATAGCCTACCATCCTTCCAATCCTTCTTCCTCCAACAACAATATATAAGCGTGATAAAGAGAATGGATATAGAATACCAAAACAACTTAATAACTCAAATATCTCTCCTCCTTTTCGTCATGCATCAAAAAAGGGTAATGACACCAACATAAAAGAGATATTAATTTGAAAAATACAAAAAAATTTGAAAACATTTTCAAAACTTATGAATCCATAATAGAAACATTTAACTTACCACAAATGAATGAAAATCTATTATAATCTAATAGTTTAGTAAAAATGTCCGCAAGTTGAAAATTGGTGGAAACATAATCAATTTCAGTATCACCTTTCTCATAGTGGTCTCTAAGAAAGTGATATCGAATATCTATGTGCTCGGTGTTGTTATGCTGATTTGTATTTTTAGTCATATGAATAGTGCTAGTATTATCACAAAATATTTTAATATGGTCATAATGCAAATCATAGTCAAGGAGAGTATGTTTCATCCATAGGACTTGTGCACAAAAAGCCCCGGCTGTTACGTACTCCGCCTCGGCGGTTGAGAGGGCAACAGAATTTTGTTTCATGAAAGGCCATGAAACAAGTCAATTTCCTAGAAATTGACAAGTACCACTAGTGCTCTTCCTATCCATTCTACAACCGGCATAGTCGGCATCCGAATAACTCGTTATGGGAAATTGTTCTATTTTTGGATACCACAAGCTCATTCCAATAGTGCCCTTAAGATATCTAATAACGCGCTTTATCGCAATTAAGTGAGACTCTTTAGGACAAGATTGAAATCTAACACATAGACACACACTAAACATAATATCCGGCCTATAAGCCATGAAATAAAATAAACTACCAATCATACTTCTATAAAGTTTAATGTTTACATTTATACCTTGTTCGTTCTTGTCAAGTTTAATAGTAGTGGCTATGGGAGACTTACTTAATTTTGCATCTTCAAGTCCAAATCTCATGATGAGTTCTCTTGTGTACTTGGCTTGATTTATGAAGATCCCATCACTCCTCTGCTTGATTTGGAGGCTAAGGAAGTAGTTTAGCTCTCCCATCATAGACATCTCAAACTCGTTCTTTATGCATGATTCAATTTTTTACAAAGCTTTTCATAAGTGGATCCGAAAATAATATCATCAACATAAATTTGAACAATTCAAATAGCACTATCTACATGCTTTGTAAACAAAGTGTTGTCAACTTTACCTTTAACAAAATCATTTGAAATTAGAAAAGTTGAAAGTCTTTCATACTAAGCTCTTAGAGCTTGTTTTAAACCATATAAAGCTTTATCAAGTTTGTACACAAAATCCGAATGTGCAGGATCAACGAACCTGGGGGGTTATTCAACATACACTTCCTCTTCTATAAAATAATTTAAAATGCACTTTTGATTGTTGGTCCCGAGATGATGCCAATTGTAGGATCTAAAATATATGTCAACACTCAAACAAAGATATTAGCGTTAAATATAAATAATTTGCAAGTAAGAAAATTAAATCACAGAAAAGATAACAAACGCAAACACAAGTGATTTATCCTAGTTCGGTCCTTGTGACCTACATCCAGTGCCCAAGCCACCCGCTTGAGATTTTTCTTTATACTTTGACTTTGTACACCCAAAATCAACACCTTGTATACCACTTGACAAATCCCCTTTGTCAAATGTATACAACTCTTCTTACAAACCAAGAAGACGACAACACCTTGTACAAATTCTCTTCAACCCGAAGACGCTCTTCTACAATGCTCCTCTTTGAGTGATTACAAATAATCCTATACGCCTTGAATCTGTATGTGATCGTGAATAAAGGCTCTTATAGGTAGACTCTCAGAAATCTTCACTATAAAGTAGGAATTTGAATGAAGAATTGAAAGTGGAAACAGTTTTTTGAAAAACAGATTTTTGAACAGAGTTTTTGGGCAGAAAACTATTGATATGAATTGGTGATTTGATCCTAGGACAACATCCCTATTTATAGCTGAAATTTATGGCCAGTTAGGATAGTTATCAGGTCAATTTTGAATATTGAAACGTTGGATAAAACACTAGAAAATAGAAACTGTTCAACAGTCAGAAACTGCCATTCGTCGACTTGAGGTTGGGGGTTAGTCGACTAGGGTAGGCAATTTAGACTGGGTTAGTCGACTAATAAAGGGGCCAAGTCGACTAGGGCATGATTGAAACAAAAGACATGTTTCTGAAAACTGAATATAGTCGACCAGAACAATATGATTAGTTGACTAGGTCATGTATTAGTCGACTATAAGGACTGTCAAGTCGACTAATAGTGCATGCAGGCTAGAAACAGAAAGTTGGTATGCATCTGAATCAATACTAAGTCGACTATAGGTGGTATTAGTCGACTAGGCATGGTTATAAGTCGACTAATAGACTAATGATGTGTATGTGTGTTTCAAGGCTTTTAACATTCTAATAAATAGTACAATACACATCCATAGCCACTCTATTTGGGAAGTCTTGAACATGTAGAACTCTTGTATAGGCTTGTGAGATAGAGCTCCAATAATATGGCTTCACAAATGTATCATCAAAATCAAGTTTCAACATTTCTCCCCTTTTTGATGATGACACTTTGTGTGCACGAATACTCCCCCAGCAGAAAATATGTTATATTTTCTCCCCCTGCATAGAATAGGTTATAACAGATATAGAAAATATGTGTTCTCCCCCCTACAAAAAATATGTCATAACATATATATATATGATAAATGTTTGAAATATTTTTCTTATCAAACTTTTTATATGCTACCTGAAAATAAACATTAGAATGGTACCAATCATTATAAGATCAAAGCATTAACCTTTAGGAGTCCAAACCCAATTTGAATTTGGTTTCCATCCATTAGTATACACATAATTGCATGAATTACATATATCATATATGTATGATGCAATATAAATATTTTTATCAACAATGCTCAAGTTTTTAGGAATCCATATGAACTTGTTCTTAATTCTTTTTGAAATAATGTCAGTATTTCTTTTCACAAAAGAATTATATGGATGTATAGATTTTTCACTTTGATTTGAGAATCCAGGACCATAATGATTATGTGACATTTTTTGACATGATAACAAATCATTTAACTTTTCTTTTCCTTGATTAAATTTAGTCACATTTTTCAAAATCTCTTCATACTTCATTTTGAAAATAGATATGTCTTTATCTAAAACAGAAATTCTTTCATTTAAAGATATAGTTTCTCTTTTCAATAAAACATTATTTTGTAATAAATTCTCATTATCCTTTTTCAATGATGATATAACTATTTCAAAATCATCTTTTTGAGAATTTATAGAAGAAATTTAAGAAACATAACATGAATTTTCTATGATAAATTTTTCGTTTTCTTTTGACAAAACTTTATTCTTTATCTTTTCATTTTTTTAGATCATTGTATAATTCATGAAATGTATCTAAGAGTTCAGTATATTGTACCTCATCTTCTTCTAGAGCCATGTAACAGATATCGGCTTGTTCAGTGGCTTCTTCTTCATCAGAGGAAGAGGAATCACTATTTTCCCATGATGCTTGGTAATCTTTCTTCTTTCTGAACTTTTTGCTCTTGAATTTACCTTTATTTTTGAGCAATGGGCAATCCTTCCTCATATGACCTATTTTATTACAATTAAAACATTTAAACTTACCTTACTTCAAGAACTTTCTGAATTTTCTTGAAAGCATTGCCATCTCCTCTTCATTGTTATCTGACTTGTCCGTATCTGAGGATGCATAGAAGGCAAGTTCTTTCTTCTTGAATTATTGTTCATTCTTCTTTCTATCTTCGAGTTGCACTTCATATGCCATTAGATTACCAATAAGGTTTTCTAATGACATTGTTGAGAGATCATTCGCTTCTTCTATTGCAGTTGTCTTCTTCTCCCAATCTGATGTGAGTGCACGAAGGATCTTGCGAATTTTTTCGACTTGGGTGTATTCCTTTCCAAGGGATGCTATGGAATTTGTTATGTCGGTGAACCTTGTTATCATTTCTGAAATTGTTTCGTTCTCCATCATTTTGAAGAGTTCAAACTTGTGAACAAGAACAGAAATTTTAGACTCTTTAACCTTATTTGTACCTTCATGTGTTACCTGTAGTTTGTGCCATATTTGATTTGCAGGTGTGGTTGTTGACACACGGTTGAATTCTTCTTTGGTTAAGGCACAGAATAATGCATTCATCGCTTTGGCATCAAGGTTCACATTCTTCTTTTGATCATCACTCCAAGCGCTGTAATTGGTAGTCGGTTTGCTGTACGGTGCTTCTACTATATTCCATAGTTCGTAGTTGATCGATTGCAAGTAGATCTTCATTTTACACTTCCAGTAGTTGTAGTTCGATCCATCAAATAGTGGTGGACATTGTGTAGAATGTCCTTCTTTGAATTGTGATGAAGGGAACTCCGTTGCCATCATTGTATGTTGTTGACTGGGTATGCAGGGCTCTGATACAATTGTTGGTCCCGAGATGATACCAATTATAGATCTAAAATATATGCCAACACTCAAACAAAGATATTAGCATTAAATATAAAGAACTTGCAAGTAAGATAATTAAATCACAGAAAAGGTAACAAACGCAAACACAAGTGATTTATCCTGATTCGGTCCTTGTGACCTACATCTAGTCCCCAAGCCACCCGCTTGAGATTTTCCTTTATCCTTTGACTTTGTACACCCAAAATCAACACCTTGTATGTTGGCCCAAAGGCCTTTCACTCTAGTTTTGATGATGATTAACTCATGTAGTTATGTGTACTAATTATCTTGTGATTTTAGTTTCAGATTATAATCAAGATATTAGTTGGTGTTTAGCTTCAACAAGATGAATTGGAAGCTTGCACATGTTGATTCAAGAGCCCGCGCATCAAAGATCATACATTGCACTTGCTCGGTGAATCAAGAGTTTTTGGATCGAGCCGACTTGGAGATTGCGCTCTAGCTTGGAGATTGCGCTCTAAAAGAAGACTTAGGTATCCATAGTTTTAGTTTGTGTTTAGAGCCTAATTGTAAAGATTAGAATAGTATGATAATGCTCAAGTTCACAACACACACACGTTTCATGTTTTGAATATTGGTTTTTGGTTTTTCGGTTTTAGGTTTAACCGATCTTGGTTTTCATGAATAGTTAGATCAAAACAAGTTTACATGATTTAATGTATATTAGATTTGTTCTATATACATGCATGCTTCAACTCTTAGACAAACTTACTTTGATATACCTATTTCATGAGTTTTATGTTTTGGTATTTACAACAAAACATATTTTTGGACTTAATGACAAAAATCATGATATATATATATATGTTTCTTGTATATTGAATTTCTATTCATATACAATATGCTTCAAAGTGTTTAAATATCATATTTTTGTATCATGAATGAGTTTTAGACAATGTGTATTTTCTATTCAAAATCCGAGTTTTAGAAAATACAAGTTTTGGTTTTTGATAAATATGATAAGATACAAAAATAGTTTTAATTGCTTGATACTTGAGTCAAAACTTTTATCACATGTTTATATATCAATGCAAAATGCTAAAACTATTTTTGGGATTTTTAATAATTTATAAGAATTTATTTGACATTAATTTTCCTCAGATTTCAGACCTGACTTTTGTCTGCCAGGCTTGGCCGGTCGACTGGTACGGTTGACCGCACCAAAGAAGCCAGTTGACGTGCACGGATACGTGCACGCTGGCTGACTCTGTATCCGGTCGACCGAAGCGGTCGACCGACGGAGAGCTGTTGGCTCTCAGGAATTCTCGGTCGACCGAGGCGGTCGACCGGTAGCCACAACGGTTCAGAATTTGACCGTTGGGCGGTCGACCGGGCCGGTCGACCGGCAGGATAAAACTGGCAAATATTCTGTAAACGGCTAGTTTTCTAAATTGCCTATAAATACCCCATTTGAGAGAGTTTTTCTCTAAGAATTTTTGGGCTAAAATTTTCTATCTCTCTGGTGTTTTTGCTGCAAGAAAAAATAGGTTTTTGGATTCAAAGTGAACAATCTTTTGTGTTTTTGATTAGGGTTTGAAAAACCAAAGAAAAGGGATTTTGGGAAAAGCTTTTGTTTGAACTTCTATATCTTGATTCCATTTGTTTCCCAAAGGTTTTTCTTTGAGTTGCTGGTTTCATATCCCTTGGTTTTCTCCACACTTGAGCTAAAAATCTACTATCTATATCTATAGGTTATTTGTGTGGAAGAAGAAGTTGTTTGTGGTTGTTGTTGTGACCACCAAGTTGTAACCCAATCTTTTCTTAGCTTTGTGCTTTGGGTTGTATCCCTCTAGTTGAGAGGTGATCCTTGTATTGGTTGGTGATTGGGAGTTTGTTGTTTTGGTTTGAAAATTTGCCTCAAGGAGGAGGTTGTGATTGTTGGAGTTTGCCTCAGGGAGGAGGTTGTAAAGAGAGGAGTGTTGGGTACTCCTTGTAAAGGGTCCTAGGTGGACGAGCTAGTGGAAATCCTTCGTGTGTCGAAGGCGGGAATGTAGAGCTGGGTGCTCGAACCTCGATAACATATCTTTGTGTTTGCGCTTGATCCATTGGCTCTCTCTACTCTCTCTTTACTTTGTGCCTTGCATCAATTTACATTGCTCATTCATATTTGCTTGGCTTGGTTGTGTGCATCACTTGTTGATAGCACTTGAGTGTAAATTGCAATTAATTTTTAAATTCCGCATTTAGTTCATAGATTAGCATTGTCACCTATTCACCCCCCTTCTAGGTGACTTTTCAATGGTATCAGAGCTAGCGCTCCTGATATTTAGGTTTAACCACCTAGGAGTTAAGATCTTGGTTTGCTAATCTTCATTTGCAATTATCATTTGCACTCATACTAGTTTGCACTCATGGCTAGCCCTCCTATGTTTGACCATTTTAGACTTGATGCTTAGAAGGTGGACATGACTAGGCATTTAAAACACTAGGTCATTTAGTTTATCAAGCCATTACCATAGAATCCCTCCCAAATAGTAGCAAGCATAAGAAGGCCAATGCATTAGCACTTAGAGCACTTAGAGCATCTCTAAATGAATTTCTTTTACCCGTTTTTGATCACTATGATTCGGCTTTTGCAGTTTGGAGCATCTTGACGTCCCCGAGCTTCCAAGGATAATTAACAAGATAAGGAGATCTAAAAGAGAAAAGTCCGAAGAGCAATGCCTCATGGTCCAAGGGAAGAACTCCCTTGAGGTACAATCGGATTCTCATATTGATGATAGCTCTAGTTCCTATTGCCATGGTTGTTTTGAAGTTCAAACTTTAAATATGGAACTTGCTCAAAAGCTTGAAAATTTGTTAGAAGAACATGATTTGTTGAAAGATGATAATCTTGTTTTGAAAAATGAATTAAAGGATTTATGTTCTAATTTTGAATTGATTTTGCAAGAAAAAGAAGAGATCACTAGTGAACGTGACTCACTACAATCTCAACTTGAACTTGCACTTAAGAGATTGAAGATTTGAAAAACAAAAATGATTTTGATGATGTTGTAGAACACAATGAGGTTTTGTCTTCTAGATTGGATCTTGTTTTCAAAGAAAATCTTACTTTGAAAAATAAAATTGATTCAATTACAAAAGAATTGGATTTGGTTTTGATTAAAAATAAATCTTTACAAAATGAGATTGATATTCATGTTTGTCATGCTAATGTAGCTTCTACTTCTTGCACTCCTATAGCATGTTCCACTTTGTCTTCTAGCATAGAAAATGATATAAATAATTTGAAGAAAAGTGTTGATTGTTTGGGCTCCACTTTGAGCCATTGTGCCATGAATCACTCTCGTTTGGAATCCTTGGTTCGCAAGAAACAAGTTCCAACCTTGCATGCACACCCATCTATGCATACACTTGCTTCTCATGATCACCATCATCATATGTATGCTCACGTGTACACATGTACACATTGTGGTCGAAAAGGCCATCTTGCTAGATTTTGTTATGATCGCATTTATCAAGAAAATTTAGCAACTAATTATGTTTGGGTTAGAAAAGATACTAACCCCCGTGGACCCACAAAGAAATGGGTACCAAGATCCACCTCTTTGACTTTTGATGTAGGTGGGAGCTCTCGCGTCACGTGAGGGTATTGGTGCCTTGAGGTGGATGCATTCTAAGCTAAAAGGAGAACCATTTGGATGCTTCACTCTCAAGGAGATTTGGTGGGAGGACCATCATGTTTTGGAGACATGGAGAGTTGCCCTTTGGTTTTGGTAACAATCCCTTACTCCATTTAGTGTTTACATGCTTTTCATTTTTTTTTATAGCATGTTGTATTTTATTGTCCATTATGCTTGTGCCATTATATTAAAGTTGTACATGTTTAGCTACTTGAGCACCCATGCTTCATTTGGAATCTACATTTAGTGTCTCACCTTGTTTAAACTAACATGTATGCTTTAGATCTAATGTACATGCATATGCACAATGATCATATGATGTTTATGATTCCATATTTTGTGTTTTCACAATTGTTTTGATATTATGTATATCTTGATTCTTATAGCATATGAATTTACATAAGGATCATTTTTAGAATAATTGTTGATTTATGACTTGTTTTATGCTTTATGATTTGAATATATGCTTAGATGTTAGTTTTCATGAAAACTAGGAGTTATACTTGTACATAGAATGGGCCACAATAAACCTTTATATATGTTTGTGCTTGGATGCCTATTTGTACTCATTAGATGTACTAGTATAGTCTAGTTTTGATGATTATTACATTTGACTTGTATTCACTATCTTACATGTTTTGTTTTAACTTTATGTATATGTCCATCTTGTCCAAACTATCATTTATACATATACATCCTTGAGCCACGTGCCTTCATGCATATACTTTTGTGGACTCATTGTATTTAGGATATGTATGTATACTTTAGTTTGTACATGACATACATATGCCTTAAAGTTTAAACCGTTGGATGAATTTCATGTTTGCTAAGCGATTTCACATGTATGATGAATCTCATATTTTTAAGATGATTTCAATTAGTGATTTCACATGAATTTCATGTTTTTAATATTGAGCTTGATTGTCCATTTTCATGTTGATATGTTTCTCACAACACTTGTACACTCACTCTATTTATGTTTTCTCATGACTTAGTTTTCATGAGTACAAGTTATGTTATATGGATTTTGAGTGTTTTAGTGCCATGTGGTTTAAATGTGTCTTCATGAAATTTTTTTTTGGATCTCATACTAGTTGATTCATATAACTAGTTATGATATTCTTTCTTGGTAGAGATTTTCAAACATACTACATTTTCAAACCTATTTTTGAAAACCCCTACTATCAAAGGGTGGTTGGATGGGAGATCATGTTCATGTATGCTTGATAATGAAAATCACTTTTAAACTTGCACATGATTGGGTGGTAGTTGATATGAGATATACACTTGATCTTATTGTTGTTTCAATTGGTATCATTGAATTCTTTCAATTGGTATCAATCTTGACATCCTTTTGTATACTCATATATGTTTTATTTTATATATGTATGCTTACACTTCATATAGTATCAATTTCAATTAGTATCTATTTCTTACATACATATATAGATGATTTATTTGTGCTTCAAGATATCACAAATTTTGTTTATGCTTAGCTTGAACTTTTCAAATTGAAACAATGTTAAAGCAAATTTTCAATTGATTTATTTTCAATTGGTATCTTATTTTAAGCATATGTTTAGTTGGTATTTCATAAAGGGGGAGAAAACTCACATTTCAATTTTTCAATTGGTATTTAGTTTACCATTGGTTTTGTTTCCCACTCCCTAACTTTATGAGAAAAAAAAATGAATGATTTAAGAATGATTATTGATTTTTAATTGGTATCAATGTGTTTTTCAATTGGTATCATGTGTTTTATTTTCAATATGTTTTAATTTCAATTGGGATCATATTTGTTTTCAATGCCCCTCTTACCTTCAATTGGTAATTGGTAGGCATTTCTTAAATGTTTTTATGATCACTTTCTATTGATATCATAATGCACTTCTTTGACATTTTTTTTATTGGTATCATTTTTTGGTTTCATATATTTAGGGGGAGAAGAATTCATATCTTTTTGTTTTTACCCCTTTGTTGATGATTGACAAAAAGGGGGAGAAGATTTATTGGAGTTGATATGCATGAGTTTTCAGTTTTATGTTCATTTCATCTCCATTGGTATTGGTATCAAGAGCATTATGAATTTTGTTTTTATTAATATCCATTGGAATCAAGAGCATTATGAGTTTTGTTTTTATTAGTATCAAAAGTTTTGTTTGGTAAGTTATTTGTTTTGTTTTAATTGGAATCAATAGCATGTTTCATATGCATATTCATTTTATGTCAAGAACCTTGTTTATATGCATCTTATTGTTTGTTTATTCCTATGCATGAGTTAAGGGGGAGCTTCTTTGAAGCTTTACTTTAATCCATGCATATATAACTCCATGTGTTTTGTCATCATCAAAAAGGGGGAGATTGTTGGCCCAAAGGCCTTTCACTCTAGTTTTGATGATGATTAACTCATGTAGTTATGTGTACTAATTATCTTGTGATTTTAGTTTCAGATTATTAATCATGATATTAGTTGGTGTTTAGCTTCAACAAGATGAATTGGAAGCTTGCACATGTTGATTCAAGAGCCCGCGCATCAAAGATCATACATTGCACTTGCTCGGTGAATCAAGAGTTTTTGGATCGAGCCGACTTGGAGATTGCGCTCTAGCTTGGAGATTGCGCTCTACAAGAAGACTTAGGTATCCATAGTTTTAGTTTGTGTTTAGAGCCTAATTGTAAAGATTAGAATAGTATGATAATGCTCAAGTTCACAACACACACACGTTTCATGTTTTGAATATTGGTTTTTGGTTTTTCGGTTTTAGGTTTAACCGATCTTGGTTTTCATGAATAGTTAGATCAAAACAAGTTTACATGGTTTAATGTATATTAGATTTGTTCTATATACATGCATGCTTCAACTCTTAGACAAACTTACTTTGATATACCTATTTCATGAGTTTATATGTTTGGTATTTACAACAAAACATATTTTTGGACTTAATGACAAAAATCATGATATATATATATGTTTCTTGTATATTGAATTTCTATTCATATACAATATGCTTCAAAGTGTTTAAATATCATATTTTTGTATCATGGATGAGTTTTAGACAATGTGTATTTTCTATTCAAAATCCGAGTTTTAGAAAATACAAGTTTTGGTTTTTGATAAATATGATAAGATACAAAAATAGTTTTAATTGCTTGATACTTGAGTCAAAACTTTTATCACATGTTTATATATCAATGCAAAATGCTAAAACTATTTTTGGGGATTTTTAATAATTTATAAGAATTTATTTGACATTAATTTTCCTCAGATTTCAGACCTGACTTTTGTCTGCCAGGCTTGGCCGGTCGACTGGTACGGTCGACCGCACACCAAGAAGCCAGTCGACCGTTCCGGTCGACCGACGTGCACGGATACGTGCACGCTGGCTGACTCTGTACCGGTCGACCGAAGCGGTCGACCGACGGAGAGCTGTTGGCTCTCAGGAATTCTCGGTCGACCGAGGCGGGCGGTCGACCGGTAGCCACAACGGTTCAGAATTTGACCGTTGGGCGGTCGACCGGGCCGGTCGATCGGCAGGGTAAAACTGGCAAATATTCTGTAAACGGCTAGTTTTCTAAATTGCCTATAAATACCCCATTTGAGAGAGTTTTTCTCTAAGAATTTTTGGGCTAAATTTTCTATCTCTCTGGTGTTTTTGCTGCAAGAAAAATAGGTTTTTGGATTCAAAGTGAACAATCTTTTGTGTTTTTGATTAGGGTTTGAAAAATCAAAGAAAGGGATTTGGGAAAAGCTTTTGTTTGAACTTCTATATCTTGATTCCAATTGTTTCCAAAGGTTTTTCTTTGAGTTGCTGGTTTCATATCCCTTGGTTTTCTCCACTTGAGCTAAAAATCTACTATCTATATCTATAGGTTATTTGTGTGGAAGAAGAAGTTGTTTGTGGTTGTTGTTGTGACCACCAAGTTGTAACCCAATCTTTTCTTAGCTTTGTGCTTTGGGTTGTATCCCTCTAGTTGAGAGGTGATCCTTGTATTGGTTGGTGATTGGGAGTTTGTTGTTTTAGTTTGAAAATTTGCCTCAAGGAGGAGGTTGTGATTGTTGGTTTTGCCTCAGGGAGGAGGTTGTAAAGAGAGGAGTGTTGGGTACTCCTTGTAAAGGGTCCTAGGTGGACGAGCTAGTGGAAATCCTTCGTGTGTCGAAGGCGGGGATGTAGAGCTGGGTGCTCGAACCTCGATAACATATCTTTGTGTTTGCGCTTGATCCATTGGCTCTCTCTACTCTCTCTTTACTTTGTGCCTTGCATCAATTTACATTGCTCATTCATATTTGCTTGGCTTGGTTGTGTGCATCACTTGTTGATAGCACTTGAGTGTAAATTGCAATTAATTTTTAAATTCCGCATTTAGTTCATAGATTAGCATTGTCACCTATTCACCCCCCCCTCTAGGTGACTTTTCATTGTATACCACTTGACAAATGCCCTTTGCCAAATGTATAACGATAACACCTTGTACAACCTCTCTTCAACCCAAAGACGCTCTTGTACAATGCTCCTCTTTGAGCGATTAAAAAATCCTATAAGCCTTGAATCTGTATGTGATCGTGAACAAGGGCTCTTATAGGTGGACTCTCAGAAATCTTCACTATAAAATAGGAATTTGAATGAAGAACTGAAAGTGGAAATAGTTTTCTGAAAAACAGATTTTTGAACAGAGTTTTTGGGTAGAAAACTATTGATATGAATTGGTGATTTGATCCTAGGACAACATCCCTATTTATAGCTAAAATCTATGGTCAGTTAGGGTAGTTATCAGGTCAATTTTGAATATTGAAACATTAGATAAAATACTAGAAAACAGAAACTGTCCAACAGTCAGAAACTACCATTAGTCGACTTGAGCTTGGGGGTTAGTCGACTAGGGTAGGCAATTTAGACTGGGTTAGTCGACTAATAAATGGGCCAAGTCGACTAGGGCATGATTGAAACAAAAGACATGTTTCTGGAAACTGAATATAGTCGACCAAACAATATGATTAGTTGACTAGGTCATGTATTAGTCGACTATAAGGACTGTCAAGTCGACTAATAGTGCATGCAGGTTAGAAACAGAAAGTTGGTATGCATCTGAATCAATACTAAGTCGACTATAAGAATTGTTAAGTCGACTATAGGTGGTATTAGTCGACTAGGCATGATTATAAGTCGACTAATAGACTAATGATGTGTATGTGTGTTTCAAGGCTTTTAACATTCTAATAAATAGTACAATACACATCCATAGCCACTCTATTGGGAAGTCTTGAACATGTAGAACTCTTGTATAGGCTTGTGAGATAGAGCTCCAATAATATGGCTTCACAAATGTATCATCAAAATCAAGTTTCAACATTTCCCCCTTTTTGATGATGACACTTTGTGTGCACGAATACTCCCCCAGCAGAAAATATGTTATATTTTCTCCCCCTGTATAGAATAGGTTATAACAGATATAGAAAATATGTGTTCTCCCCCCTACAAAAAATATATCATAACATATATATATATGATAAATGTTTGAAATATTTTTCTTATCAAACTTTTTATATGCTACCTGAAAATAAACATTAGAATGGTACCAATCATTTAAGATCAAAGCATTAACCTTTAGGAGTCCAAACCCAATTTGAATTTGGTTTCCATCTATTAGTATACACATAATTGCATGAATTACATATATCATATATGTATGATGCAATATAAATATTTTTATCAACAATGCTCAAGTTTTTAGGAATCCATATGAACTTGTTCTTAATTCTTTTTGAAATAATGTCAGTATTTCTTTTCACAAAAGAATTATATGGATGTATAGATTTTTCACTTTGATTTGAGAATCTAGGACCATAATGATTATGTGACATTTTTTGACATGATAACAAATCATTTAACTTTTCTTTTCCTTAATTAAATTTAGTCACATTTTTCAAAATCTCTTCATACTTCATTTTGAAAATAGATATGTCTTTATCTAAAACAGAAATTCTTTCATTTAAAGATATAGTTTCTCTTTTCAATAAAACATTATTTTGTAATAAATTCTCATTATCCTTTTTCAATGATGATATAACTATTTCAAAATCATCTTTTTGAGAATTTATAGAAGAAATTTGAGAAACATAACATGAATTTTCTATGATAAATTTTTCGTTTTCTTTTGACAAAACTTTATTCTTTATCTTTTCATTTTTTTAGATCATTGTATAATTCATGAAATGTATCTAAGAGTTCAGTATATTGTACCTCATCTTCTTCTAGAGCCATGTAACAGATATCGGCTTGTTCAGTGGCTTCTTCTTCATCAGAGGAAGAGGAATCACTATTTTCCCATGATGCTTGGTAATCTTTCTTCTTTCTGAACTTTTTGCTCTTGAATTTACCTTTATTTTTGAGCAATGGGTAATCCTTCCTCATATGACCTATTTTATTACAATTAAAACATTTAAACTTACCTTACTTCAAGAACTTTCTGAATTTTCTTGAAAGCATTGCCATCTCCTCTTCATTGTTATCTGACTTGTCCGTATCTGAGGATGCATAGAAGGTAAGTTCTTTCTTCTTGAATTATTGTTCATTCTTCTTTCTATCTTCGAGTTGCACTTCATATGCCATTAGATTACCAATATGGTTTTCTAATGACATTGTTGAGAGATCATTCGCTTCTTCTATTGCAATTGTCTTCTTCTCCCAATCTGATGTCAGTGCACGAAGGATCTTGCGAATTTTTTCGACTTGGGTGTATTCCTTTCCAAGGGATGCTATGGAATTTGTTATGTCGGTGAACCTTGTTATTATTTCTGAAATTGTTTCGTTCTCCATCATTTTGAAGAGTTCAAACTTGTGAACAAGAACATAAATTTTAGACTCTTTAACCTTATTTGTACCTTCATGTGTTACCTGTAGTTTGTGCCATATTTGATTTGCAGGTGTGGCTGTTGACACACGGTTGAATTCTTCTTTGGTTAAGGCACAGAATAATGCATTCATCGCTTTGGCATCAAGGTTCACATTCTTCTTTTGATCATCACTCCAAGCGCTGTAATTGGTAGTCGGTTTGCTGTACGGTGCTTCTACTATATTCCATAGTTCGTAGTTGATCGATTGCAAGTAGATCTTCATTTTACACTTCCAGTAGTTATAGTTCGATCCATCAAATAGTGGTGGTGTCCTTCTTTGAATTGTGATGAAGGGAACTCCGTTGCCATCATTGTATGTTGTTGACTGGGTATGCAGGGCTCTGATACCAATTGTTGGTCCCGAGATGATACCAATTATAGATCTAAAATATATGTCAACACTCAAACAAAGATATTAGCTTTAAATATAAAGAACTTGCAAGTAAGATAATTAAATCACAGAAAAGGTAACAAACGCAAACACAAGTGATTTATCCTGATTCGGTCCTTGTGACCTACATCTAGTCCCCAAGCCACCCGCTTGAGATTTTCCTTTATCCTTTGACTTTGTACACCCAAAATCAACACCTTGTATACCACTTGACAAATGCCCTTTGCCAAATGTATAACGATAACACCTTGTACACCTCTCTTCAACCCGAAGACGCTCTTGTACAATGCTCCTCTTTGAGCGATTAAAAAATCCTATAAGCCTTGAATCTGTATGTGATCGTGAACAAGGGCTCTTATAGGTGGACTCTCAGAAATCTTCACTATAAAATAGGAATTTGAATGAAGAACTGAAAGTGGAAACAGTTTTCTGAAAAATAGATTTTTGAACAGAGTTTTTGGGTAGAAAACTATTGATATGAATTGGTGATTTGATCCTAAGACAACATCCCTATTTATAACTAAAATCTATGGTCAGTTAGGGTAGTTATCAGGTCAATTTTGAATATTGAAACATTAGATAAAATACTAGAAAACAGAAACTGTCCAACAGTCAGAAACTACCATTAGTCGACTTGAGCTTGGGGGTTAGTCGACTAGGGTAGGCAATTTAGACTGGGTTAGTCGACTAATAAATGGGCCAAGTCGACTAGGGCATGATTGAAACAAAAGACATGTTTCTGGAAACTGAATATAGTCGACCAAAACAATATGATTAGTTGACTAGGTCATGTATTAGTCGACTATAAGGACTGTCAAGTCGACTAATAGTGCATGCAGGTTAGAAACAGAAAGTTGGTATGCATCTGAATCAATACTAAGTCGACTATAAGAATTGTTAAGTCGACTATAGGTGGTATTAGTCGACTAGGCATGATTATAAGTCGACTAATAGACTAATGGTGTGTATGTGTGTTTCAAGGCTTTTAACATTCTAATAAATAGTACAATACACATCCATAGCCACTCTCTTTTGGAAGTCTTGAACATGTAGAACTCTTGTATAGGCTTGTGAGATAGAGCTCCAATAATATGGCTTCAGAAGTGTATCATCAAAATCAAGTTTCAACATTGATATCTATTTGAAAAACTTTGAAATCTTTATAAGAAGCAAAGGCAAGTGTCATCCGTATGACTTCAAGCCGTGCTACTGGTACAAAAGTTTACTCAAAATCGATACCTTCGATTTGAGTGCAATCTTGGGTCATTAACCTAGCTTTATTTCTAATAACATTACCCGACTCATCCCACTTATTACTAAAGATCCATTTAATACCAATAGTTGGTCTATAATGGGGTCTAGGAATAAGATGCCAAACTTAGTTGCGCTCAAATTGATTGAGCTCTTCTTGCATTGCAAGCAACTAATATGAATCAGCATCGGTTTCGAGGATTTTTTTGGGCTCAATGTGTGAAATAAAAACAAAATGCCCACATAAATCATGGTGTTTGGATATTACCCCTTTGGATACATCACCTATGATGAGATCCTGGGATGTTTTGAAGCAAATCTCTAATCCTTTGGAAGTGGTTGTGTTGGCTCCACTTCAACCTCTTGAACTTCACCTTGTACATCAATCTTTAACTTTTCTTCTTCTATAGGTGAGTCCTTCAAGGTTATCTTCTCTATGTCTTCACTTAAGGAATCAATCTCTACAACATTCTTCATAAAAGCATTAGATTCCTCAAACTTGACATGTATAGATTCTTCAATAGTCAAAGTATATCTATTGAAGACTCTACAGGCCTTACTAGTATTTGAATACCCAACAAATATGGCTTCATAAGAGTTGGCATCAAATTTTCCTAAATTATCTTTAGTGTTTAAAACAAAGCATTTACAACTAAAAATTTTAAAGTAAGAAACCTTAGATTTTTCTCAAATAGTAAATTTTGAATGAAGTTTTAGAAGTATTTTTACAAAAATAAATTCTAATTGAGATGTAACATGATGTGTTTACTTCCTCGGCCCATAAGTATTGAGGAAGTCTGTATTCATTTATCATTATCCTAACCATTTCTTAGAGAGTACGATTCTTCCTTTCAATGACTCTATTTTGTTGTGGAGTTCTAGGACATGATAGTTCATGTTTGATTCCATGTTCTTCACAATGGTGATAAATGAGTGGTTAATGAATTTACCACCTCTATCACTTCTTATACGTAAAATTAGAAAATCTTTTTTTTTTCAACTATTTTTCTAAATACTTGAAAATGTGAGAGGCTTGATCTTTGTGTTCTAAAAAGAAACCCATGTAAACAAGAAAATCATCAACCAAAATAACGACAAAACGATTTCCACTTAGACTTTTAGTTTTAGTTGGACCAAACAAATCCTTGTGAATTAACTCCAAGGGTCTTGATGTCATCATATCCTTGATTGTTTTGAAAGAGGACTTGGTTTGTTTCCCAAGTTGGCACGCATAGCAAGTGCGGTTCTTCTCAAATTTCAAACAAGCAATACCTTTCACCACTTCCTTATTGTTGATTCTAGATAGATGGTCAAATGAAACATGACCTAGTCTCTTATGCCATAACCAAGAGTTTTCATTAAAGGCATTTAAACATGTAACATTGTATTGTAAATTTGACATATCAATCATGTACACATTATTTTCACGAAAACCGAAAAGTACACATGCATTAGTTTGTCTATCTAAAATATTACAAGCTAAATCATCAAAAATCACTTTGAAACCTCTATCAAAAAGTTAACTAATACTCAAGAGGTTATGCTTGAGACCATCAACTAAAATAATATTTTCAATTAAGGGAGATGAGCCAATTTTAATGTTACCTATACCGATAATTTTCCTTTGGAATTATCTCCGAAGGTGACGGTGCCACCTTCATGGTATCTTGATAGGGTTGCAAAATTGTTGATATCCAAGTCATATGTCTTGAGCAACCGCTATCAAGATACCACCGCTCCTTACATCTTGGAGCCTTGGTGTGTACCTATATCAAGTAACAAATTGGTTGATTTTGGCACCCAAATTTTCTTGGGCCCTTTAATGTTAGCATTTCGAACCCAAATGTGATCATTAGAAACATTTATTCTATCAAAGCAAAATTTGGCTAAGTGACCTTTTCAGCCACAATAAGTGCATGAATAAGCCCTACCATAAATAAAAGTATGATGGGAGTGTGAGGTGTGAACATGTTTGTGTGTGTAGTGTGTCTAGCATGATGTGTATGTATATGTTGTGATTTAGGAGTGTAGATATGTGTAATATGATGAGCATGTGTGGTATGAACATATTTTTTTGGAGTATTTCTTAGGAAACATTTTCTCCAACCTAGATTTATCAAACTCACATTTCTTTAATACATCTTCTAAAGAATTAATTTTATCTTTTAGAATAGAAATCTCTTTTTTTACCAATTAATGAAAATTTTGCTTTTCATGAAATTTTATATGCATCCAAATTTTTTTGTGTGGATAAGAGTGTGGAAGATAAATCATTTTTTTCTTTAGAAAAAATAACAATTTATTTTGAAGGATTTCATTTCCTTTTTCATTTTTAAATACTTCTTTTTAAGAAAATCATAGTTGTTAGACAACTCTTCAAAAGCCTCACCCAATTCATCCATTGTTAATTCACAATCGCAAGTGATGGTTCGGATGTTACCTTAGGTGTGTTATCATTAGCCATGAAACACACATGTGCCGTATCCACTTCTCCATCGGTTTCACTCTCCGAGTCCCACGTAGCCTTGAAAGTCTTCTTTTTGTAGAGCTTTTGGAGGTTGAAGGTTTACTTTTGGTCTCCGGACAATCTGCAACTGATTGCCAAAAACAGAGATAAATTAAAGAGATAAAAGGATGTTATTTGAATGTAGGTTAAATCTCTGCCTTGCCTTCACAATTTATCCGCGGTAGCAAGGGCTATGCGGGTCGAATCCACAAGAAGGAATGCGATAGTAGCTTTTCAGTATCTCCTTAAATACTAAACTGGTTAAGTATTCTTCTAAGAAAAAGAACTCAATTGTTAAGTGTTAAAAATATAAAGAAGAATATGAAATTTGGAGAGTAATCTAGGATTTTTAGAAAAGAGTTGAAGAAATATGGCCTACTAATTATCTACCACCACTAACTTACTAACCTATGCAAGAATTTACTTCACTTTAGATCATAAAAGTTAGATCTTAGAGTTACCTTCAATTCAAGAATGATACATAAGAAAAAAACTAAATCCTATTTGAAATAATCACTAACCATGACCTAACATTAAACTATCAAAGCCTTCTAAGCATAGAATAAGAAGAATAATTAAGATTTAATATTAAACTATCAAAGCTATCTAAGTATAGAATAAGAAAAACCATTGGAAAGTATTAACCCATATGGATTTAACTAGTCATCATCATGTGCCTTAAAGAACTTTAACTAATCCAAGGGTTAAGCATGCATATGATCTAATCAGTTTATTCTAACCTATTAGAAGTAGTGGTGGAGAGATTAGTAAGTCATGAAAAAAAATTAGCTATTCATGACGAAAACTAAAGAAAGTGGGATAGATGAGAAAGCAAGTAAATAAAGATAAATTAGAAAGAAAAAAAACCTTATTATTGATGCTGTCACTTTCAATTACAAAGAGTCTCCTTCTTCTTTACAAAGCTTGAATTAGAAGTAGAAATAGAACTAAAAATTATAAAAGAAATTTGGAGAAGAGACTAAAAGAAAAATTCTAAGTTATGATCTCTGATGTGGAGATGCTTGATAATGAGAGTTTTCAGCTCTTTAAATAGGCCTCAAATCTAATCACAATAAGATACAAATTAGACGGTTTTCTAATTCAATAGGGAATTCAGTCCTGCAGCAAGTCGGCCTGTTGTTTGCTGAATATGACTTATCAGACGACTGAATTTGACAGAGTGATAAACAGAAAAATTGTAGTCCTTCAAGTTGTTGAATATCGGTAGCAAAAGTTATGATCTGAATATTAAAAAGTGTACAGTCTGAATCCTAGTCTGAATTGATTTTGAACTCCATTTAATTTGAATTATCCTCCTTATTCCTTATAGAATTAGTTTTATCCCATTCATCTTCTAGGACTTTATCTTCTGAATTTGAACTTGAATTTAGAAGATGAAGATTAATCCTTTCTTCCTTGGATTCAGTTTAATTTAAAATTCAACTTTAGATAGGATTAGGGATAAAATGAAGCTTCTTGTATCTTTATCCTCTCATTTAAGTAACTACACCCATAATCAAAAAAGGGGTTAATAGCATTAATTAATAAAGGAATGATCAAGGATATAAGTGTAAACGTGATTATAAAAATACAATTTTGGAGTACAATCACACCCCATCTTTTGATCATTCTCGAGCAAAACTAAATGTTAGAAACTAATTTGTTTTACCCTAACTCACTTTCGTAGGAATCACGATTACACTTAGCACATGCAACAAGCCATTAAACCTCTAGATTACCCTAGAGGACGAGTGTTGTCTCGTGAGGGTTTTCAGTGAATTACACCCACAAATTTATAAAGAAAGAAAAAAATGTTAGTATTTCCGAAATTCATTTTTTAAAGAAAAGAATATTTGAAATAATTTTTTTAGTAAATCAAGTAATCTATAAGTCATATGATTATCAAATTATTCATTCTTATACTTAATCTCGAAGCAAAAATTTATTATCAATTTAGGTTAGGATTAAAACTGAATTTCTCACTTAGTCTCTTATTTTACTCTAAGTCATATGCAACTTTGTGACCGTAAATTTTTGACTTGGAATTCTTCAACTTCAACTCTGTAAGTACACCTAGAGGGGGGGTGAATAGGTGTACGGTTAATCTATGAACAATAATGCGGAAATTAAAAACTTAATGCAACACACTTAGTGTAACCACCAAGTGTAGCCGAATTCCCGGTGAAGGGTTCATGACTAACTCCTCTTGATTCCTCTGAATAAGAGTTGAGGTGCTATATGAAGCTCTCGTGGTTAAACACAAGTGCGGCACACAAACAAACACAACCAAGCATATAAGAATGATATGACAATATGAATTAATGCAAGGCACAAAATAAGAGAGAGAGTTAGTGAAAGTGGATCAATCGCAAACACCGAGATATGTTTCGAGGTTCGAGCACACAGCTCTACGTCCCCGCCTTCACACAGAAGGATTTCCACTAACTCGTCCACCAGGACTTCCCACACAGGAAAACCTCCAATGAGGATTTTGGGCAATACAATAACCGGGAGTACACAACTCCTCTCTTTACAAATTACAACATCTACACTTAGAGGCTAGGCACAAAGCCAACACAAATCAACTCACAGATGAGGGATAGGCACAAAGCCAAACAACAATCTCCTCTCACTAGAGGGATAGGTCACAAAGCCACCACTCCAATAATCAACCTCTACACAAGAGGGATATCACAAATAAGGAGGGTTTACAACTTGGTGATCACAAAGACCACAAACTAATTTCTTTTCCCACAAAACAAAGATCCTAATAGATAGGATAGTAGATAAGCTCAAGTGTGAGAAATCAAGGTGTTTGGAAATCAAAACACAAAGAAAAATACTTGAAAAATCAATTAGAATTTGATAGAAATGAAGAACAAAACAAATATCCCAAATCTCTATTTTTCTTGGATTTTTTCAACCCTTGAAAACAATAAAGATGAATCTTTTTGCCTTAAAAACTCTTTTGAAAACTTGTATTAAAACACTTGAGAAGATAGAAATTTTGGCTCTTGAAAACTTCTTGAGAAGCAACACAAATGGGGGATATTTATACCCCATTTGAAATCTGCCCGTTGGCAGCAGAAAAGGACCAGATTGCCCTTCTGGTCGACCGGCCGGTCGACCGGCCAACGGTCAAAAAATCGACCTTTGAGCCCTCTGGTCGACCGCCTGGTCGACCGTGCCAGATTCAGAGAGCAATTGCTCTCTGGCCGGTCGACCGCCCGATCGACCGTGCCAAGGCTTACGGTCGACCGTCCGGTCGACCGCCCCCACCCGAGAGTGGGGTGACTTCAGTCGGTCGACCGCACGGTCGACCGGCCAAGCCAACTTGGCCTTTGTGCACGTCTCGTGCACATCGGTCGACCGGTCCGGTCGACCGACTACTGGTCCGGTCGACCGTCCTGGTCGACCGCCTGAGCCTGGCAGCAGATTTTCAGAACTTAAAATCTTGTCTTTTTATTGTCAAATAAATCCCATAAAATCTTTAAAATTCTACAAAAATAGGTTCTTGTTATATCTTTGAAATACAAACATATTTGAGTAAAAATCAAACATGTTACAAACATTTTGAGCCATTTTTGTGACTTGAAAAATTTGCCTAAAACCAAATTCTGTATTTTTCAAAACTTAGATTTTTGAAATGGAAATCCGACTTTTCCAAAACACATGTAAATACAAAAACATGATATTTAAACAACTTTGAAGCATGTTGTATATGGATAGAATCCAATATACATGAAAAGAATTATATCTATGTTTTTGACATTAAATCCAAAAATAAGTTTTGTTTAAATACAAAACCCAAATACATGAATAAGTTATCAAAGTAAGTTTTTCTAAGAATAAGAAGCATACATGTATATAGATCAAATCTAATATACATTAAACCATGTAAACTTGTTTTAATTCAATTCTATTCATGAAACCAAGATCGGTTAAACTGAAAACCAAAACCAATAAACATGAAACTTGAAACAAGTGTGTGTTGTGAACTTGAGCGTACCACACTATCTATTCTTACAATGAATCTAAACAAACTATACTAAAACAAACCGAAGCCTTCTTGTAGAACGCCGTCTCCAAGTCGACTCCATCCAAACGTGATCCACCGAGCTTGACTCCATCCGAGTGCTAGATATGAACTTTGACGCTCGAGCTCTTGAATCACCATGTGAAAGCTCCAAAACACATTTGTTGAAGCTAATCACCCACTAATATCTTGGTTAAATATCTGAAACTAAATATCACAAGATTATTAGTAAACTATAACTACATGAGTTAATCATCATCAAAACTAGAGTGGAAGGCCTCTGAGCCAACAATCTCCCCCTTTTTGATGATGACAAAACTCATGGAGTTATATATGTATGGATTAAAGTTAAGCTTCAAAGAAGCTCCCCCTTAACTCATGCATAGCAATAAACAATAAGATATGCAATGAATGGTAAACATGAATATGCATAGACATGCATAAAATAATGAAATAAACATGCTCTTGATACCAAAATTTTAAATAAATTACTTTTCCCTTTTTTTAAAGTAAACATGTTCTTAAATACCAATTGAAAATATAAACTTAAAATAAACATGTTCTTTAAATAATTGCTCTTGATACTAATAAAAATTTCAATTGAAATCTTTATTAATAAAAGCAATAAACGCTCTTGATACTAATCAATAAAAGTTCTTGATACCAATTGAAAGATAATCAATAAAATCTCTTGATACCAATAATAAAAATTTTAACAAAAGTTCTTGATACCAATAAAACAAAACAACAAAATATGTTCTTGATACTAATATCCATGCTCTTGATACCAATATCAACAAAACATCAAAACATCAAACAAACTCTATTGATACCAATATGAAACAAATTTTGATATAAACTTACAAATAAACAATAAACATGCATATAAACTCAAATACTTCTCCCCCTTTTGTCAATCATCAACAAAGGGGTTAAAGTAAACAATAAAACAATGTTCTCCCCCTTTTTGTCCGAAACAAAAAAAATCAATAAGGGGTGAAATTAAATCAAAACATTATGATACCAATTAAAAAAATATCAATTTAGTGCATCATGATATCAATTGAAAATAAAACATACCAATTGAAAGTACATAAAATAAATGTTTTTAATATAAAGTTAAATAAACATGTATATATTATACCAATTGAAAGTAAATAAAACATTTTGAAAAAATCAACTAAAAAATTTTGATATCAATTGAAAGATGTAAACATATAGGTAATCTTGATACCAATTGTACAAATTAGTACCAATTGAAAGTATTTTTCATTAGGAGCATATGATAAAAAAATCAATCTCATTTTTCAATCATTTTTCAACATAAAGTGTGGGCGTAAAATACCAAAGGTAAACAAAACCAATTGAAAGGTGAAATATGAATTTTCTCCTCCTTTATGAAATACTAAACAAAATGATGCATAAACTTGTATAAGATACCAATTGAAAAATAATCAATTGAAATATAATAGTCATTTAAGAAATCAAGTTTAGCATAACCAAAATTTGTGCTCAAAGATATAGAGATATAGTAAGCACAAATAAAATACATATGTATGGAAAAATGAATACCAATCGAAATTGATACTATTTGAAATGTAAGGATACATATATAAAAACATATATGAGTATACAAAAAAAATGTCAATAGTGATACCAATTGAAAAGATCCAATGATATCAATTGAAAATACAATAAGAATCAAGTGTATAACTCATATTCCCTACCACCAATTCATGCACATGTTTAAATAGATTTTCAATTAAGAGCATACAAGGCATGGTCGCCTAACCAGCCGCCCTTTGAAGGGTAGGGGTTTTCAAAAATAATTTGAAAATAATATAATATGTTTTGAAAACTCTACCATATGAAGAATACGAACTAGTTATATGAAAAATTTGTAACTAGTACGAAATCCTTCAAGTAAGGAATAAAACAAAAATATTTTCCATGAAAATATGAAAATCACATGATCATCAAACACTCAAGGGTCTATAAAGCATATATAGTCTCATGAAAACAAATCATGAGTAAATAAAAATGATGTGAGTGTACAAGTATAATGTGAAATACAAAGTCATGGAAATAGGCAATTAAGGTCAAATACGAAATTCCTTAAAAATGAAAATAATCAAAACTAGAATCATTCAAGGTATATGTATGTCTTGTACAAACTAGAGTATACATACATATCCAAATATGAACGAGTCTTCAAAAGTATATGCATGAAGGCAAGTGGCTCAAGAATGTATATGTATAACTAATAGTTTAGACAAAATAGACATATACATGAAGTTTAACATAAACATGAAAAGCATGGGAATACAAGTCAAAATGTATGAATCATCAAAACTAGGCTATATATACATAGTACATCTAATGAGTACAAATGGGCATTCAAGCACAAACATATAATAATCTATTTGTGGCTCACTAGTTGTACAAGTATATACCTAAGTTTTAATGAAAACTAACATCTAAACATGTAATCAAAACATGAAGCATAGAAATCAAAAGAAACTTATAAACATATATATGATCATTATGTAAATGAACATGCATTAGATCTATGATATACACAATAGTTAAACTAAAGTGAGAATACAAAATATGGGTCCATATAAACATGGGTGTCTCAAATACTAATCATGTATGTCATAGGACTAATAAACATGGCATATGGCATAATGAACATTAAAAAAAATGACATGCTAAAAATCAACAATATGAAAGCATGTAAATATAAATGAGGAGTAAGAGATCGTTACCAAAACCGATGAGGGTACATCTCTATGTCTCCAAACCGAGTGGTCCTCCCACCAAACTCCCCTTAAAAGTGATGCATCCAAATAGTCCTCTTTAAGCTCGGAACGCATCCATCTCAAGGCACCATCACTCTCACATCATGTGAGAGCCCACACCTACATCAAATAAAATAGGAGTGGTCTTTGGTACCCATACTCTTTTGGGTCCATGGGGGTTAGCTCCTTTCCTAACCCAAATAAATTTATTTGCTAAATTTACATCATGCATCTTATCAAAACAAAATTTAGCAAGGTGGCCCTTACGTCCACAATGTGTACATGTGTACACATGAGCATACATTGTGTGATGGGTGTGAACGTGGGAAGCATGTGTATGCCGTGGTTTGTGCGCATGCACAGATGGAATTTGTTTCTTGCGAAACATGGATTCCAAAGGTGCATGGTTCAAAGCACAATGGCTCAAAGTGGAGCCAAAACAATCAACACTCTTCTTAAGCATAGATATATCATTTTCAATTATAGAAGAAGTGCATGCAATGGATACACTAGATGGTAAAGCTATACTAGCATTGCAAACATGAGAGTCTAAATCATTTTCAAAGATACATTTTCATTAGACATCAAATCCAAATCCTTTGAAATAGAAATAATTTTGATTTTCAAAGAATCATTTTCTTTTACAATAAAATCAAGTTTTGAAGATAAGATCTCATTTTTCTTCAAAACAACATTGCAATCATTTCTACTTTTCAAAGTTTCATTTTCCTTTAGGGCAAGGTCAAGTTGGGATTTAAGTGAGTCACGTTCACTTGAAATTTCTTCCTTCTCTTGCAAAGCTAAATCAAGTTTCGAAAACAAATCTTTATTTTCTTTGTTAAGTCCTAGACTTTTCTTTTTCAAAAGATTATATTTTTTAAGCAATTTTTCACAAACAATGGAGAGTTCGTCATTCAAAGCATTGGCATCAATATAATCATTACTAGAAGAACTAGCACAATCATCTAGTTAGGATTCCGAATATACCTCAAGGGAGTCATTCCCTTGGACCATGTAGCATCGTTGTTCGGATTCATCCTCACTAGTTCCTTCTCCGTTTGGATTGGCAATTGAAGCTTGGAGGAGGTCAACGTGTTCCACACTGCAAAGGCGGAATCTCAGTTAGAAACCATAAAAAGATATCTTTATTAAGCGTGCTTCTAAGTGCCTCAAGGGCTTGTGCATTGGCCTCTATATGCTTGCTATTACCAAGATAGGATTTCTTGGTAGCGGCAAGGAAAACATGCAAGCCTAGAATTTTTAGGTACATGGACATCCTAGCCTTCCAAACAACAATGTTGGAAGTATCAAACATAGGATCATATAGTCCATGACTGTGTGTAAACAAATAAGTGTGCAAATGCAACTATAGATTAGCAAAACCAAGATCACACTCCAAGGTGGTTAAACCTAATATCAGGAGCGTAGGCTCTGATACCAATTGTAAGTACACCTAGAGGGGGGGTGAATAGATGTACGGCTAATCTATGAACAATAATGCGAAAATTAAAAACTTAATGCAACACACTTAGTGTAACCAACGAGTGTAGCCGAATTCCCGGTGAAGGTTCTGGACTAACACCTCTTGATTCCTCTGAATAAGAGTTGAGGTGCTATATGAAGCTCTCGTGGTTAAATACAAGTGAGGCACACAAACAAACACAACCAAGCATATAAGAATGATATGACAATATGAATTAATGCAAGGCACAAAATAAGAGAGAGTTAGTGAAAGTGGATCAATAGCAAACACCGAGATATGTTTTGAGGTTCAAGCACACAGCTCTACGTCCCCGCCTTCACACAGAAGGATTTTCACTAACTCGTCCACACAGGACTTCCCACACAGGGAACCTCCAATGAGGATTTGGGCAATACAATAACCGGGAGTACACAACTCCTCTTTTTACAAATTACAACCTCTACACTTAGAGGCTAGGCACAAAGCCAACACAAATCAACCTCACAGATGAGGGATAGGCACAAAGCCAAACAACAATCTCCTCTCACTAGAGGGATAGGGCACAAAGCCATCACTCTAATAATCAACCTCTACACAAGAGGGATATCACAAATAAGGAGGGTTTACAACTTGGTGATCACAAAGACCACAAACCAATTTCTTTTCCCACAAAACAAAGATCCTAATAGATAGGATAGTAGATAAGCTCAAGTGTGAGAAATCAAGGTGTTTGGAAATCAAAACACAAAGAAAAATACTTAGGAAATCAATTAGAATTTGATAGAAATGAAGAACAAAACAAATATCCAAAATCTCTATTTTTCTTTGATTTTTTCAACCCTTGAAAACAAATAAAGATGAATCTTTTTGCCTTAAAAACTCTTTTGAAAACTTGTATTAAAACACTTGAGAAGATAGAAATTTTGGCTCTTGAAAACTTCTTGAGAAATAACACAAATGGGGGGATATTTATACCCTATTTGAAATCTGCCCATTGGCAGCAGAAAATGGCCAGATTGCCCTTCCGGTCGACCCGCCCGGTCGACCGTGCTAGATCCAGAGAGCAATTGCTCTCTGGCCGGTTGACTGCCTGGTCGACCGGGCCAAGGCTTACGGTCGACCGTCCGGTCGACCGCCCCCACCCGAGAGTGGGGTGACTTCAGTCGGTCGACTGCACGGTCGACCGGCCAAGCCAACTTGGCCTTTGTGCACGTCTCGTGCACATCGATCGACCGGTCCGGTCGACCGCCTGAGCCTGGGAGCAGATTTTCAGAACTTAAAATCTTGTCTTTTTATTGTCAAATAAATCCCATAAAATCTTTAAAATTCTACAAAAATAGGTTCTTGTTATATCTTTGAAATACAAATATGTTTGAGTAAAATCAAACAATGTTACAAACATTTTGAACCATTTTTGTGACTTGAAAAATTTGCATAAAACCAAATTCTATATATTCTAAAACTTATATTTTTGAAATGAAAATCCGATTTTTCCAAAACACATGTAAATACAAAACATGATATTTAAACAACTTTGAAGCATGTTGTATATGGATAGAATCCAATATACATAAAAAGAATTATATCTATGTTTTTGACATTAAATTCAAAAATAAGTTTTGTTTAAATACAAAACCTAAATACATGAATAAATTATCAAAGTAAGTTTTTCTAAGAATATGAAGCATACATGTATATAGATCAAATCTAATATACATTAAACCATGTAAACTTGTTTTGATTCAATTCTATTCATGAAAACCAAAATCGGTTAAACCGAAAACCAAAACCAATAAACATGAAACTTGAAACAAGTGTGTGTTGTGAACTTGAGCATACCACATTATCTAATCTTAACAATGGATCTAAACAAACTATACTAAAACAAACCGAAGCCTTCTTGTAGAACGCCGTCTCCAAGTCGACTCGATCCAAATGAGATCCACCGAGCTTGACTCCATCTGAGTGCTAGATATGAACTTTGACGCTCGAGCTCTTGAATCACTATGTGAAAGCTCCAAAACACCTTTGTTGAAGCTAATCATCCACTAATATCTTGGTTAAATATCTGAAACTAAATATCACAAGATTATTAGTAAACTATAACTACATGAGTTAATCATCATCAAAACTAGAGTGGAAGGCCTCTGGGCCAACAAACTCTTATGCCTTGTATATATATAACTTTTTTTTTTACTGAAGTTCGAAGTATTACCACTTCGTTGTCCTTTAAGTACTTCTTTTTTTTCCACTTTTTTTAAATATGTATAACTCATCTAATTTTCTTTTGTGTAAGTATCAAGGCTTCTTGAGGCTCTAATACCTAACTAATTGATTATTAGATGAGTTAATACATATATGTTATATTATTTAATTTTTTTCTAACTTATCTAATTACCTTTCGCGTAAGTATCAAGGCTTTCTTAGGCCAAAGCACCCAACTAATCAATAATTAGATTTGTTTATTTTTTCATATGTATGTATATTTTTTTTTTGTGGTACAAGAGTCTTTATTTTGAATCCTAAATGTGTAAGTGTATAAAGTATGCATATTTTTCAAGGTAAAAATCAAGACTAAATTACTTTTTCAATTTTTCATCCTAAACCTAAAAATCAAACAAATAATCTTATTTTGACCAAGTGTTAAGAAGTCCTAATTATGATTTTCTTATTCCTAAAATTAACTTAATTACTTTAAAAAATAAATCAAAGTATTATTTTCTTTTTCAAAAAGTTTTTAAAAGAAAAACAATTGTTAGTAAACCTATCTATGTTAGTATGTTAGTAAACCCTCCCCCACACTTATCTCATGCATTGTCCTCAATGCATGAAACAAAATGTAAAAGAGCTACACCTATAAATTTATTTAGGTATATTCCCTCTAACTCACTTCCCATCATTCCAATCTGTCCTTTTTAAGGGTGAAATTGGAGAGGTCAATCTTTTTGTCATTTTAGCTCTCATCCTCTCCAACTTGTTCATCACTTTCCTCTTCCTCCTTCTCTTTCTCTCTCCACCACTCTTTATAAATTCATCCTCGTTATCACACAATATTATTGGTGCAACATGAATATCTAGAAATATGAGTTCATCCTTATACATCTCCTTAAAACTTGAATTAATTATATCGTTTGGAGGTATGTAACTAAGTAAGGCATCCCTAATCGAATCATCCAAACAGTTAAGTTCATCTTCAAAAAGATTTTTAAACTTTGGTCAATTTGAGGTTCTTGAAAATTGCCCCCAATTATAGGATATGATGTAAAAGATGATAGAGTAGGGTGGAGATAGTCATGATAATTTAAAAAAGAGGTTGATGGATGGAAAGATGGTCTCGACCTATCAACTGAATTGTACCCAAAAGAATTTGGATAGGCCTTGGGGAATTTTTTTATATTTTTTAATGAAAAATAAAGAAAAATTAACCAATTAGTAAATAAAAAAAATACCGTTTCCTCCCCCGCAACGGCGCCAAAATTTGATTGCCAAAAACAAAGATAAATTAAAGAGATAAAAGGATGTTATTTGAATGTTGGTTAAATCTCTGCCTTTCACAATTTATCCGCAGTAGCAAGGGCTATGCTGGTCGAATCCACATGGAGGAATGCGATAGAAGCTTAACTGGTTAAGTATTCTTCTAAGAAAAGAACTCAATTGTTAAGTGTTAAAAATATAAAGTAGAATATGAAATTTGGAGAGTAATCTAGGGTTTTTAGAAAAGAGTTAAAGAAATATGACCTACTAATCATCTACCACCACTAACTTACTAACCTATGCAAGAATTTACTTCACTTTAGATCATAAAAGTTAGATCTTAGAGTTACCTTCAATTCAAGAAAGATACATAAGAAAAAACTAAATCCTATTTGAAATAATCACTAACCATAACCTAACATTAAACTATCAAAGCCTTCTAAGCATAGAATAAGAAGAATAACTAAGATTTAATATTAGACTATCAAAGCTATCTAAGTATAGAATAAGAAAACCATTGAAAAGTATTAACATATATGGATTTAACTAGTCATCATCATGTGCCTTCAAGAACTTTAACTAAGCCAAGGGTTAAGCATGCATATGATCTAATCAGTTTATTCTAATTTAGAATTAGTAGTGGTGGAGAGATTAGTAAGTCATGAAAAAGATTAACTATTCATGATAAAAACTAAAGAAATCGGGATAGATGAGAAAGCAAGTAAATAAAATAAGTAATAAAGATAAATTAGAAAGAAAAATCTTGTTATTGATGCTGTCACTTTCAATTACAAAGAGCCTCCTTCTTTACAAAACTTGAATTAGAAGTAGAACTAAAACTAAAAATTACAAAAAATATTTGGAGAAGAGACTAAAAGAAAATTTCTAAGTTATGATTTCTGATGTGGAGATGCTTGATAATGAGAGATTTCAGCTCTTTAAGGAGGTCTCAAATCTAATCATAATAGGATACAAATTAGAAAATTTTCTAATTCAATAGGGAATTCAGACCTGCAGCAAGTCTGCATGTTGTTTGCTGAATATGAATCATCAGACGGCTGAATTTGACAGAGTAATAAACAGAAGAATTGTAGTTCTTGAAGTCCTCTTTCTGTAGCATCTTGAATCATCGGATTTGAATATCTGTAGTAAAGGTTATGATCTGAATATTAAAAGTGTACAGTCTGAATCCGAGTCTGAATTGATTTTGAACTCCATTTAATTTGAATTATCCTCTTTATTTCTTGTAGAATTTGCTTTATCCCATTCATCTTTTAGGACTTTATCTTCTGAATTTGAACTTAAATTTAGAAGATGAATATTAATCCTTTGTTCCTTTGGATCATTTAATTTAAAATCTAACTTTAGATAGAATTAGGGATAAAATGAAGCTTCTTGTATCTTTATCCTCTTATTTAAGTAACTACACACCATAATCAAAAAAGGGGTTAATAGCATTAATTAATAAAGGAATGATCAAGGATATATGTGTAAAAGTGATGATAAAATGCAATTTTGGAGTACAAGCAGCAACCATGTGGCCCGGCTTCCAGCAATTGAAGCATATGACCTTCTTGTCGTATTTCCCTTGCCATCTTCTTCTATTGTTAAACTTGGCCTTCTTGTACATTCTCCTTACATTTTTCACTAGGAGGGAGATTTTTCATCATCCTCTTCTTTATCATCATCGTCGGAGATGGTGGGTGATTGAGTTACAACCTGCGCATAAAATACAGAATTTTAAATCTAAGAATAGGATGTGCAAGGTGCTCAATTCTATCACAATAGCAAGTGGCTATGCGGGTCGTGATCCACAAGGAGGGACTAGCGATAGAAGCTTTTTTAGTAAGTTTTCTTTAAGATATAAAGTATGGTTAAAGTTCTTCTTTAGTTCTTTAAAAGAAAAAGAGAAAAATTAGGTTAAGTGAAGTTAGAAAGAAAGTGGTAGATTTAGAAGGTGGGAAAGTAAAAAATGGATTATTTACAAAGAAATTGAAAAGGGTGATAAAAATGGTTGGAGATTGTGATATTGAAACTAAAGAATAAAAGAAAAGAAAGACAACCTAAAAATTACTTACCTTTTCAGTGCTCATATACCTTT
>JAVJIF010012248.1:25000-175320 GCA_038442645.1 Agave tequilana | reverse complement strand
ATACCGGTTTTGAAGATTTTCATTTTTATTCAGGAAAATTTCAGAAAATCACAGAAAATCTAAAATATTGGAAAATGATGTTTAAAATTGAAATCGGTCAAATCTAAATACCAAAAAGACCAAATCGAGTAATACCCTAGGATCGGGTCCTCGTTCAGACTAGGGCTGACTCTGAGTCCGTGAATCCGGATCCAAGACAAAACGATCATATAAATGATTCATAATACAAAACAAATACAGGAAGTAAATCGAAAAATACGATCGAAAAATCTGAATAGCAACTAAGTACGTATTCTGGGAGCGGGGTGTTACAGTTTCACCTATTCAACATGACTAACCTTCTATCCTGAAACGAGTATAGAGTGCTTTTGTGAGTCTGAGCTTCAATCTCAAAATATGTTGGATTCACAGTCTTCACTATCTTTTCAAACCAAGATTCTTATACTCCCTTTTGGAACATCCACTTGAAAAAAAATCACATCTAGAAAAGAGTATAGAAATCTTGCAGGAGTCTGCGTTACAATTTCAAAAATCTTCTTCTCAGTCTATTGATAGGTTGAAAACACAATTGAGTCAATTTGTCAACATTAATACAAATGAGGAAACTCTCTCTTATCAATTTTTAACCAATCCAAATATCTCTAACTCTATCAATATGACCCATGACTTTTGTTGTTTTAGAAACCAAGATTCCTACACTCCAAATCTAGAGAGTCCACTTGAAGAAACATCACATCTAGAAAAGAGTATAGAAATCTTATAAAATTCCGCACTGCAATTTCAAAAATCTTCTGCTCAGTCTATTAATAGGTTGAAAATACAATTAAGTCAATTGGTCAACATTTATAGGAATGAGGAAACTCTCTCTTATCAAGTTATGACCAATTTAGATATCTCTAACTCTATTAATCTGACGTAGGACTCTTGTCATTTTGGACACCAAGACTCAATTTCAGCACACCTATCTGAACTTGTCCAAACTTCAAATGTTGAAAATCCCATTGACATTTTGGCAAGTTATTCTTTTCCTGAGATTGAACTTGAGCATGAATATAATCCTGAACCTCAACTTGGTAATTCAATTCACTGACTGATTCCATAATGATTGAGGTGTTTTTTTCCTGATTTAGGATTTTTCCTGAGTTGACATTGGATCTTGTGCCAATCCATCATGAAATTGAATCGCTAATCTTTTATGATCAACAAATTAAACCTGACCAATTTCATACTTATGAAAGTCCCATTGACAAATTGGTAAGTTCTCATTATTATGAAATTGAACTTAATGAGGAATGGGACCTAGATTCTCAAATTTGTGATCCAGTTCAAATTCCTGAATCAATATTGACTCATGTTTTGTTACCCAACTTGAGCAACATTTTAGAGTCAGTTTTGGTTCCCACACCTGTTATTCTTGAACTTGAATCACCTATCTTAGAAAGTCATATTCCATTGTGGGAAAATGAATATGGACTTGAATTTCAGCTTCTTAATTTGGACTCACTTTCTGAACCAATTTTGACTTCTGAACCTTTACTTGACTTAAGTCAAATTCCTGAGTCAGTATTAGTTCTTATACTTCCTGAGTCCAAATCAATCATTCCATCTTTTCATACTCCATTTTGGGACAAAGGTGTTGATAAAATTGTCTCTGAAATTATTTTGAAATTTAGAAATTAGATGGGGTAAAATTCTTAATAAAATTATTCATATATACATCATTCTAGTGGGTTGTATTATAGAGGTCTCTGGGGGTTCCTCCGAACTCCACGCAAATTAGATTGGGCCGCATTTCGTGGACCAATCAGACCACCACCAGAACCACCACCTTAAGGTGATTTTTCTTTGCTCTCTATTTGTTTCATGCATACATACATTCACGATGCATTGAGGACAATGCATGAGATAAGTGTGGGGGAGGGTTTACTAACATAGAATTTTTAGATTTTCTTTCTTTTTCACTTCTTTTAGGATACTTTTAGAAATCTTCTCTTTTGTATAGGATTTTTCTTTCGTTAAAATTTTTTTGAAATAAGAGACAAAGTTTTGTAAGGTTCACCTAGAGGGGGTGTGAATAGGTGATGGCTAATATAATGGTCACTTAATGCCTAATAATGCGGAAGCTAAAACAATTATGACCTAATTAAATCTTTTACACTAAACACTATGTATAACACAAGAGTGTTGCCGAATTCCCCGTGAAGGGCTCTGGACAAACTCCTCTAGATTCCCCTTGAATGGGTTGAGGTGCCGCGTTGGCTCTCTTGGTTAAATACAAGTGTTAGCAAACAACCCAAGCAAGTATAACATTTAAGCACACAAGTATATCATGCATATAATGATGAACAATAAAGAATGCAAGATATAAACAAGTAAGGGAGAGAGAGAGAGAAAAGGCAATCGCAAACACAAGGATTGTTTCGAGGTTCGAGCACACTTGCTCTACATCCCCGCCTTCGACACCGAAGGATTTCCACTATGCAAGATCCCAATGGATCTCTCCTCGGTGCCGCAACACCTACAAGCCCTCGGACTCTCTAGTCCCTTACACACCGCAAGCCCACCGGCTCGCCGAGGCCGCACCTCAATCACGGAGTTCGCACCCGAACCTGAAAACACCAAGTCCTCACTAGGACCCAAACAATCGCGAACACAACCGTCTGCCTCCTCAAAGGACAAAGAAAGAATCTTTGGTGATCTAAACATTTTGATCACCAATAAAACTCTCACTACACACTCCTATAGGATGAATAGATCTATGGATGCTCAAGTGTTTGTGTGAGAAAATAAGGAAAGAATCTTTGGTGAAAAACTCAAGAAAATCTCTTTTACACTCTTGATAAACTCTCCTTTTAATTGGAAGTATTAGCTCTCTATTTTGTGGAGAAAAACTCTTCTGAAAGAATAGGAAAAACTGGCTCTAAGGTCTCCAAAATCTTAAAGAAAACAGCCCACAAACCCCCAAATATATAGGCTGTCAAAAACTAGCCGTTGGGGCTTTGTCAGAACTGCCGTCGACCCGTGCGGTCGACCGCCAACGGTCAGAAATCAGACCGTTGGAGCCACGGTCGACCGCCCCGGTCGACCGAGCCACTGGAGCAGAGAGTCGAACTCTCTGTCGGTCGACCCGTACGGTCGGCCGAACTTTCCAGAGAGCTCTGCTCTCTGGAGCGGTCGACCGGCACGGTCGGCCGTCCTCCAGTACACAAAGGCGTGCACGTTTGTGCACGTCGGTTGACCGGTCCGGTCGGCCGACTT
This sequence comes from Agave tequilana, assembly GCA_038442645.1. NCBI lineage: Eukaryota > Viridiplantae > Streptophyta > Magnoliopsida > Asparagales > Asparagaceae > Agave > Agave tequilana. The sequence goes on along the minus strand of JAVJIF010012248.1, from coordinate 172,062 downwards.
CAGTATTAGTCGACTATTAAAGGTAGTAAGTCGACTTATACGAAGCCTGAAACAATTTTCTAGGATTAAAAAGTTAGTCTCTTTGGTTCAAATAAAATCCCATAAAATACTTAAAAATCTACAAAAATAGTTTAACCATTATATTTGATAAACAAACATGCTTGCACAAAATCAAGGCATGTTATAAAAGATTGGACTATTTTGTAACTTGGAAATATTTGGCTCATGATAAAACTGTATTTTCCAAACATGTTTTCTAAACTTTATTTTTCCAAAACATCTTCAAATACAAAATAAGATATTATAATTCATTTTAAGGTATAGTGTGTATGGATATGATCCACTACACAATCAAGATGAAATATCTATGTTTTTGGCATTAAGCATAAACTTGGTTTTGGTTGAAAGATGTAAACATGAATATCAAAAAAAACCAATAGTATTTTGTCACAAAGAAAAATCTTTTCTAAACTAAAAAATCTTTCATGAAAACATATCTATCAAGAGTGTGTGTGCATGGTATACTTGAGCAATCCACCAACTACTCTATCCTTTACATTTTATCTAAACAAAAACAAAATCTTATACCTAGACACTGTTGGCCCAAAGGTCTATCACCCTAGTTTTGATGATGATCAACTCATGAAGTTATATTTACTAATGATCTTGTGTTTAATTAGTGACAGATTCATTATCAAGATCTTAATAGGTGCATAGCTCAACAAAGGTTAAAATGTCAAGATTTGGAGCTAGCACGGGGTGATCCAAGGAGCTTTTGGATCAAGCTTGGACCAAGTCAAGAAGATGAGAAGCCTTCAAGTGAAGACTTCAAGAAGATGAAGACTTGTGTCTAGGTATAAGATTTTTATGTTTTAGATAAAATGTAAAGGATAGATAGTTGGTGGATTGCTCAAGTATACCATGCACACACACTCTTGATTTTATTGTCTTTTCATAAAAGATTTTTTAGTTTAGAAAAGATTTTTCATTTTGAAAAATATAAGTTCGGTTTTTGGTGTTTCTCATGCATTTATCTTTTAACCAAAACCTAATTTAGATCTTTATGACAAAACATAGATATTACATTATGATTGTGTAGTGGATCATATCCATACACACTATGCTTTAAAATGAAATCAAATATCTTGGTTTTATATTTTGTGAAGTTATGAAAACCAAGTTTGAAAAATACTGTTTTGATTTTTTGATAAAATTTGCAAGACGCTGAAATAATATGAATATGTTGATATATGTCTTGAAAAATTTTTATCACAAGTTTGGTTTTCAATATAATTGTAAAACAAGTTTATGGAATTTTTAAAAGTGTTAAAAGATTTTAAAATTAATTTTAAACTAGTTTTCCAGCCTGGAACTGGCTGACAGGCTGGTCCGGTCGACCGAGCGGTCGACCGCACCATGGTCCGGTCGACCCACGGTCGACCGACGTGCACAGACTTGTGCGTGTCTGGCAGCACAGTGGTCCGGTCGACCGGACGATCGACCGCTGTAGAGAGTTCTGCTCTCTGGATTTCTGGTCAACCGGGCGGTCGACCGGCGGCTCCAACGGTCGGATTTTCAACCGTTGGCGGTCGACCGGGCGGTCGACCGGAAGCTCTCAGACCCCAACGGTCACATTTTTCTGACCTCTATAAAAAGGGGTTTGGTCATTGTTTTGACCTAAGATTTTAGGAGAGCTTTGAGCTAGTTTTTCTCAGACTTTTTAAAGGGTTTTCTCCACAAAATAGTGAGCAAATATTTTCTATCTAAAGGAAGATTTTGTAAAGAGTGTTAAAAGAGATTTCTTGAGTTTTTCACCAAAAGTTTCAATCCTTGCTTTTTCTCACACCACACTTGAGCATCCATTGATTATACATCCTATAGGTGTGTTGTAGTGAGAGTGCTTTAAGTGATCAAGTGTTGTGATCACCAAAGATCTTTTCTTTGTTCTTTGAGGAGACGGGCAAGTGTGCTCGTCGTTGTTTTGAGTTCGGGTGCGGACTCGGTTGTTTGAGGTGCGGCCTCGGCGAGCCGGTGGACTTGCGGTGTGTACGGGACTAGGGAGTCCGAGGGCTTGTAGGTGTTGCGGCACCGAGAAAAGATCCATTGGGATCTTGCATAGTGGAAATCCTTCGTGTGTCGAAGGCGGGGATGTAGAGCAAGTGTGCTCGAACCTCGAAACAAACCCTTTGTGTTTGCGATTGCTCTCTCTCTCTCTCTCTCTTTGTCTCTTGTTATATCTTGCATGTTATTTATTGTGTTCATCTTTATATGCATGATATATTCCTTGTGCTCATATTGATATACTTGCGTGGGATTGTGACTAACACTTGTATTCAACCAAGAGAGCCAACGCGGCACCTCAACCCATTCAAGGGGAATCTAGAGGAGTTTGTCCAGAGCCCTTCACAGGGAATTCGGCAACACTCTTATGTTATACATAGTGTATAGTGTAAAAGTTTTAATTTGGTCATAATTGTTTTTAGCTTCCGCATTATTTGCATAATTCATCTTTAGGTGACCATTAGATTAGCCATCACCTATTCACCCCCCCTCTAGGTGATTTACAATTGGTATCAGAGCTTGGTACTCTGATTTGGGTCTAACAACCTAGAGTAAAAGATCCTTATTTTTAGGCTAATCACATATTTTTGTACACACACCATGGACTTCATGTCACCACCCACCTTTGACATCCTTAACGTCAACATTTGGAAGGTTAAGATGTCATTGTACCTCAAGGCCTTAGGCATTCATGTTTATCTTGCCATATCTAATGATTCATATTGTTCAAATGGTAAGAATTTTGAGGCTAATGCAAAAGCCCTTCATGCTATCAAATCTACCCTAGATGATGTTTATTTATCTAGAGTTACTAATATTGATTCGGCTTTTGTAGCATGGAATACCCTCACCTCCCTTGGCGAAAAGGATCTATACTATGCGGGGAGCGATTCGGACGTTGGAAGCGACATCTCCAACGTATGCTATATGGTCCAGGGGATAACCCCCTTGAGGTAACTTCCGAATCCGAGGATGAGGATAATAATATGTCATATGAAGAGCTTTCTACATTTTGTCAATTATTGCTTGAGAAATATGACATGATTAAGAAAGATAATAAAAATTGAAAAAGAATATTGCTTGCATGCATGTAGAACAATACTCTTTTAAATCTAGCATTGCATGTTTAGAAAAGATAACAAAAATTTGAAAAAGGATTTTGATTGCATGCTTAAAGAAAATGATTCTTTCAAATCTAAGATTGCATGCTTAGAAAAGGAAAATAAGATTTGAAAAATGAAAATGTTTCCTTATTTTCAAAATTGAATGATTTGTGTGAAGGAAACAATACTTTGAAAAATAAAATTGATTTGGTGGAAAAACAAAAAGAAGATGTTTTTCAAGAAAATATCACTTTGAAAAGAAAATTTGTTGAAAAAGAAAAAGATTTTGTTTCACAAAGAAAAAGAAAAATGATCATATATCTCATCATGCTTTACATGCCACAACTATGAGATAAATATGTTGAAAAATAAAATAGATAATTTGAGATCTAATTTGAGCACATGTGCATTCAATCATACTAAATTGGAGTCAATGTTTTCAAAGAAACAAACTCCACACATTCATGCACATCATAACCATGCATTTGCTTATGTTGCACAACATGATCACACTCCTACACTAAGCATACTAAGGTGTACATATGTACACATTGTGGCCGCAAAGGCCATTTAGCAAAATATTGTTATGATAGATTAGATCATTTTAATTTTGCTAAGAATAAAAATTTTGGGTTCCTCAACATAAGACTAACCCCGTGGACCCAAGAAAATATGGGTACCAACCCCCACCATTTTCTTTTGATGTAGGTGAGGGCTCTCACAAGACGTGAGAGGATTGGTACCTTGGTAGTGGATGCAATAGACTTGATGGACATACTTTTGGATGCATCGCTATCAAGGAGCTTGGTGGGACAACCACCAATTTTTGGAGCTTTGGAGTGGTAACAATTTCTAAACTCCTACTTTTATGCACATACTTTTAATTTCATATATCATATAGCATGTTCATATTTTTGTGCTTCATGTGGTATTTACATGCTTAGAGGTAGAATGTGTCAAACTTGCATTTATACATATATGAATAGTGAACTACAATTGACTTATATATATTTGAACTTCATGCTCTTTTGTATCCACTATATGCATATGTATAGACTAGTTTTGATGATTCTCTTTTATACATATTTTACCTACTTTATGCTTTACTTCATGTATTGTATTTTAAATTCAAATCTAATAAATATACATGTATACCCGTGAGTCTCTTGCCTTCATGCAAACTTCATTAATAGACTCTTTTAGATTTGGGATATGTATGTGTATTGTTAGGATTGGATTAATCATACATATACCATGAAGATTAGTGTTTTGATTAAAAATGATTTTTCGTGTTTTTGTTTAAAAATGTGACTTATGAGCTTCATTGCTATTTTCATAAAATGCTATTTACATGATCATTTAACACTCACATTTTTATTAAAAACATTTTGAGCCTTATAGACCATGAGTGCTTAAATTTTTATGTACCTAGTTATGTTTATGAAAAACATAAGATTTGATATATTTGAAGGATCTTTGACTAGTTTTCAAAAACAATTTATACTAGTTATTTATTCTTCAAATAATTTTTTTTTTTGAGATTGACACATGATTCTAGTTTTTCTCAAATTTGATGCTTCATGTATTGAATATTAGTTTATATGTTAGTTTTTTGTCAACACTAGGATTTATACTTGTACATGTCGTGGGCCACAAATAAATCTATTTATATTTGTGCTTGAATGCTTATTTTAACCTATGAAATGTGCTTGTATAGCTTGGTTTTGATGATACATACATTTTTAAACTTATATTCCCACTTTTTGGATTTGATTTATGATCATGTGTTTTTCATTTCAAGTATATGTGTATTTTGTCAAACTTTAAGATATACATGTATACCTCTTGAGTCATTTGCCTTTAATGCAAATCTATTTATATGGACTCAATTGTGTTTAAGAGATATGTATGTATACTTATTGTGTTGTCAAAACATACATATTTCTTAAATATAAATTTTGTTTTTTAATAAAAAAATTTGTGATGATTTTCATGTTTTCTTATTTAAAGAAATATTGAGCTTTATTGACATTTTCATGATACCATGTTCCACATAACACTAGTGCACTCACCTCTTTTGAAAATTTTATGAACTTCATGGATATTAGAGTGTTTTTAGTGCCATATGATTTACTTGTGTTTCATGAAAAATATTTTTGCTTTATTCCTTACTTGAAGGATTTCGTACTAGTTTTAAAACATTTTTCTAGTGCAAATTCTTCATTTGGTAGAGTTTTTCGAACTAAGCTTATTTTCAAATCTATCTTTGAAAACCCCTACCATCAATGGGAGAATGGATGGGTGATTATGCCTTGTATGCTTCATTGAAAATCTTTTACCTTGTGCATATGAAGGGTGGTAGGTTATGAGATATACACTTGATCTTATTGTTATGTCAATTGGTATCATTGAATCGTTTCAATTGGTATCAATATGAACTTATTTGTATATACTCATATTTTGTTTCTTATATATATGTATGTTTCAATTTCACTTGTTATACTCATTTCTCATACATATATATGATTTCCATGTGCTTAACTCACAATTGGCTCACATTTTTAAAAGCACAAAGTTTATGATGAAAAATAAAAAAAAATTTCATATGTTTACTATTGATATCAAAATAAAAAAAAAACATATGTTGATTTGATATCTCAAAATGTGTTTTATTAAGTAAGTTCAAAAATTTTGAAGAATAATTCAAAATGTTTGATTTGTATTTCCTATATGTAAAGAGAGCTTAACATCTCTCTTACATATGGATTCATGTTGAGTATATTATAAATTGAGGAGCTTGACAACTCTTCTTTATATGATATACGTGTGTAGGGGGAGCTTCACATCTCCTCTTATGCATTACATAATATGTGTTATGTGAGTTAGGACTTGTCATCCCTTCTTCATGTAATGCATATGTGTAGGGAAGCTAACTTAGCGTCTTCCTCTTCATGAATGTATATCGCATATAAATTTTTATTGATTGTTTTGTTTCACCCCTTCTTGATCTTTTTGTTTTTGACAAAAAGGGGGAGAAAAATTTTATTTGATTTGATTTTACTTTGAACCCTTTGTTGATGATTGATAAAAGGGGGAGAAGCATTTGAGTATATGCATGTTTTCATTGCTTAAGGGGGAGTAGTATTTGTCTTCCTTGTTATTTATGCATATATGTTCTTGTTTTGCAAATAGGAGAAAAAGATTTTTTTTGTTTCATCTCCATCATTTGCATACATATTTATGAGCTTCATTGTCATATATTATTATTTATGTCTATGCATGAGTTAAGGGGGAGCTTCCTTGAAGCTGTACTTTAATCCATGCATATATAACCTCATGAGTTTTGTCATCATCAAAAAGGGGAGATTGTTGGCCCAAAGGTCTATCACCCTAGTTTTGATGATGATCAACTCATGAAGTTATATTTACTAATGATCTTGTGTTTAATTAGTGACAGATTCATTATCAAGATCTTAGTGGTGCATAGCTCAACAAAGGTTAAAATGTTAAGATTTGGAGTTAGCACGGGGTGATCCAAGGAGCTTTTGGATCAAGCTTGGACCAAGTCAAGAAGATGAGAAGCCTTCAAGTGAAAACTTCAAGAAGATGAAGACTTGTGTCTAGGTATAAGATTTTTATGTTTTAGATAAAATGTAAAGGATAGATAGTTGGTGGATTGCTCAAGTATACCATGCACACACCGCTTGATTTTATTATCTTTTCATAAAAGATTTTTTAGTTTAGAAAAGATTTTTCATTTTGAAAAATATAAGTTCGGTTTTTGGTGTTTCTCATGCACTTATCTTTTAACCAAAACCTAATTTAGATCTTTATGACAAAAACATAGATATTACATTATGATTATGTAGTGGATCATATCAATACACACTATGCTTTAAAATGAAATCAAATATCTTGTTTTTATATTTTGTGAAGTTATGAAACCAAGTTTGAAAAATACATGTTTTGATTTTTTGATAAAATTTGCAAGACGCTAAAATATATGAATATGTTGATAATGTCTTGAAAAATTTTTATCACAAGTTTGGTTTTCAATATATGTTAAAACAAGTTTATGGAATTTTTAAAAGTGTTAAAAGATTTTAAAATTAATTTTTAAACCAGTTTTCCAGACCTGGAACTGGCTGACAGGCTGGTCTGGTCGACCGAGCGGTCGACCGCACCATGGTCCCGTCGACCCACGGTCGACCGACGTGCACAGACTTGTGCGTGTCTGGCAGCACAGTGGTCCGGTCGACCGGACGGTCGACCGCTGCAGAGAGTTCTGCTCTCTAGATTTCTGGGTCGACCGGGCGGTCGACCGGAGGCTCCAACGGTCGGATTTTTAACCGTTGGCGGTCGACCGGGCGGTCGACCGGAAGCTCTGACAGACCCCAACGGTCACATTTTTCTGAACTCTATAAAAAGGGGGTTTGGTCATTGTTTTGAGCTAAGATTTTAGGAGAGCTTTGAGCTAGTTTTTCCCAGACATTTTAAAGGGTTTTCTCCACAAAATAGTGAGCAAATATTTCCTATCTAAAGGGAAGATTTTGTAAAGAGTGTTAAAAGAGATTTCTTGAGTTTTTCACCAAAAGTTTCAATCCTAGCTTTTCTCACACCACACTTGAGCATCCATTGATTATACATCCTATAGGTGTGTTGTAGTGAGAGTTCTTTAAGTGATCAAAGTGTTGTGATCACCAAAGATCTTTTCTTTGTTCTTTGAGGAGACGGGCAAGTGTGCTCGTCGTTGTTTTGAGTTCGGGTGCGGACTCGGTTGTTTGAGGTGCAGCCTCGGCGAGCCGGTGGGCTTGCGGTGTGTACGGGACTAGGGAGTCCGAGGGCTTGTAGGTGTTGCGGCACCGAGGAGAGATCCATTGGGATCTTGCATAGTGGAAATCCTTCGTGTGTCGAAGGCGGGGATGTAGAGCAAGTGTGCTCGAACCTCGAAACAAACCCTTTGTGTTTGCGATTGCTCTCTCTCTCTTTGTCTCTTGTTATATCTTGCATGTTATTTATTGTGTTCATCTTTATATGCATGATATATTCCTTGTGCTCATATTGATATACTTGCGTGGGATTGTGACTAACACTTGTATTCAACCAAGAGAGCCAACGCGGCACCTCAACCCATTCAAGGGGAATCTAGAGGAGTTTGTCTAGAGCCCTTCACGGGGAATTCGGCAACACTCTTGTGTTATACATAGTGTATAGTGTAAAAGTTTTAATTTGGTCATAATTGTTTTTAGCTTCCGCATTATTTGCATAATTCATCTTTAAGTGACCATTAGATTAGCCATCACCTATTCACCCCCCCTCTAGGTGATTTACAGACACAAGTCTTCATCTTCTTGAAGTCTTCACTTGAAGGCTTCTCATCTTCTTGACTTGGTCCAAGCTTGATCCAAAAGCTCCTTGGATCACACCGTGCTAGCTCCAATCTTGACATTTTATCCTTTGTTGAGCTATGCACCTACTAAGATCTTGATAATGAATCTGTCACTAATTAAACACAAGATCATTAGTAAACATAACTTCATGAGTTGATCATCATCAAAACTAGGGTGATAGGCCTTTGGCCAACAAGTTTTGATCTATTTTAAAGAAAATTAAGATGATCTTAGAAATTAAGGAAGCCTTACATTATGACATCTTAAACCTAGTGAAATAATGGATCTTATTTAAAATTACAGGTTAAGTATAAAAGATTGTAGAGATAATTTTATCTTGAATTTTTTGCCTTAGATAATTTGTACTTTACACAAACAAAATTTTTTTGGGATGGAAACAAAGACCTAAAATGCCATAACGTAAAAATAAATAAAAAGAAAAATATATTTATATATGAAGAAAAAAAATCACTTATTAAGATGGATAATTATGCCTCAAGAAGTATGATTATTCACGCCTAATGGTGGTCAAAAGAAACAAATAATCCATCTTAATTTTGTGGCCTTATTTACTCGAGTCCTTAAACTTGAGGGATGTTTTCTCATCTGGTGCCCTAAGATCGTCCGATTTGGGAGTCATCGGTTAAAGGCTCACTACCGAGTGAACTAGAAAGCCTAAGAAAACTAAGGGAAGAAAAAGAAAAAAAAGAAATATATATATATATATATATATATATATATATATATATATATATAAATAGCTTGATGGTTCGAGTTGAAATCTCAGAAATCTTCAATGTCACAAAGTGCATATTATCTATGTTTTATGAAGGATAAATATTAATCCAATTTTGAATTTTTATCTTAGTTGAAGACAAGACTTGCATATAGACTAAGTTTAAGGGAGAATAATTTTTAGCGAACTTATGATCTTAGATCGCTTATATTTTTGCAAAATATTTCAAAAACTTGTCTCTTTTTTAAAATGTGTTTTCAATACTGACATTTGCGTTCTTTCTTTATGGATTTTGTGGTGCAATCCGCTGAAAACCCTCAGGAGACAAAACTCCTCCTCTAGGGAAAACCTAGAGGTTTAACGGCTTGTTTCACACGCTCAGTGCAATCGTATCACCTACGAAAGTGGCGTAATAACATTTGTAGTATAGTTTTTCTTTTCTTATTGCTCGGGCCGAGCAAAAGATAAGATTGGGGGTATGATTAGTTTATAGTTCTATATTATTATATCGATTTCCCTACTGATTTATGAAGAAAATGTCGGTCTAAACTGTGTTTTGATCTTTCTTGCAGATAATCAAGACAAGGAGGGCAAAAGAGTAATAAGAGCTTAATTAAACCCATTTTTTGGTAATTAAATCCAGATTTCTTGGAGGCCAAGAAAGAGAGCTTCTAGAATATGCATTGCATCTAGATCTTTGCGCACGTCAGACGAATATCCGGGTAAAAATACCAGAATCTGAATATACTAAGAAGGTCCTCAAAGCAACATGAAGACGCTCCTCAAAACCAGGGACCTAAGTCCCCAGTTTTGCCACGAAAATGCGGCAATAGCCGTACTTCTGTGGCAATATGGTGGGGCCACGCGTCGATCTTCGACGCGTGGCCTTGTCCTGTCTTTTAGAACCCTCTTTTGCCTATAAAAACATATGCAGAGGCTTGAAATGGGAGCAGATTGGAAAATTAGGTTAGGTTTCTATCTTTTAGTGTAGGATAGTGTAGATGTTCTTCTTCTTTTATTTTGTATTTTCTTTTCCTTTTTAGATCATGTATTAGGGCAGAGAGATTCAGAGAGAGAAAGAGATAAATTGATGTAATAGATGGTGACAGTTTATGTAAAGGTGTCTCATTTCTTCTCCATTATAATCTTCTCCATCTTTTACATGATGCTTAGCTAATTTCTTCTTCTCATGGCAATCTAACTACTAACCACTAACCATCTAATCACTTACTTGATAATCTACATGAATCTAATAGCCTCTACAAGGCCTTGCTCTTGCTAGAGCCATTGATGGCTCATGATGATGGATTCTAACATTCTAACACTTCTAACACCTAACCCACTAACTTGCTAACTTACAATGTCTTCTTTATTTTATGCTCACCTCTATCCGATTTTGATGATTTAATAGCAGCTTGCAATTTATTGTGTGGTATGGATGTGTTGTTTGAATGTAGAAGAACAATCTTATGAGCCATGTTCTTTATCGTCTCTTGAAGCCAAGGATTAGTGATGGTCAAGGATCCATGTGAGACAACTATCACAAAGAGGTTAGCATGGTTAGTGGAGAAATTAGTAGTTAGTAGATGAGTTTTCTTTTACTTTGTTTTAAAAACCAATTCCAAATATTTTTTATCATTTTTCTATCAATGTCTTCACCACTTTCTTAGTTCGCCTTTGTTTCATTTTCTTCACCATCATTTTTTATTTGTTATCACATCACCGCTTTCATCGCCTTCTCCATCTATCACTTCTGAATTTATTTTCTTTTCCATTCTTTTTCTAATTCTTTAACAAAGAAGACTTGTTAACAACCGACGTGAATAAGAGCTGTTAATGCTTCTATCACCTTCCTTCCATGTGGATTCAATCCATTGAGCCAATGCTATAACGAAAGTATCGAGGGAACATAAGAACACACATAATTTTATTGATTTCATAAACACAGATTTTCGAGTGCCTGTTCCGCTCCAATCAGTAAGGTTAGGGTTTTAGACCCATTCCCCTCTATGCGCAGTTTGTACGCTCTCCACCTAAACATTTGGTAAACGGATCCGCTAAATTATCTTTTGATGAGACATAGTCAATAGAGATAATTCTATTTAAGGGCAACTGCTTAACGGTATTATGTTTACGACGAATATGTCTAGAATTACCGCTATATATAAAATTTTGTACCCTAGATATATGATTAGTCTCTAATTTTGCATAATTTTTATCACATCCGCATATTTATTTGATATACAATTTTGCTAATAAAGCTTTCCTTACTTGATCCTAAGTCCATGGTGTGCAATTGAAGAAGAAGACCCTAAATCACTATTTAATGAGTGATTAAAGGCCTACCAAGTAGCCATCGACTTTAGAGTGGAGATTTTGTCAGCCTAGGGCATCAAATTCAGAAACCAAAATTCACCTAACAGGGGACAGACAGGACGACGCACTGCCCGAAGCCAGGCGCGCACCGCCCTGGCATGGCGGCAGAAACGCGGCCTGGGCCGCATTTCCGTGGCTGTACGGATGCGGGCGCGCCAGGGCTTTAGGCCAGGGGTCGTCCCCCTGGCCTCTTTCCCCTAATGCCTATAAATACCCCATGGGGTCCGAAGAGAGGCAGATTCAAAGTTTAGGAGTTGTTATTATCTTGTTGTAGTTTCTTTCCTCTTCTAAGTTTTAGTTTTAGCCATTAGAGTGAAAGAGAGAGAGTGTGTGTGTGTGTGTGTAAAGGTTGAATTTGAAGGTGACAAGCTAATACAAGTAACTATTTCTCTTTCTTCTTTCCATTTACTTGTGTTTTCTATTTGCTTTTAGTTTCTTGTTGTAGTGTAACTCCCTTTCTCTTTACTTCTTTTTTTTTTTGTTTCTTTTACTATCATGTCTAACTAACTCTTCTATTGCATGGCTAACAACTACTAACCCACTAATCTCTAACAATTTGATTAATAACCCAAATGAGTCAATAGTGTCAAACAAGCTTTGTGCAAACGAGAGATATGACATCTTAAGACGAGGGTTCTAACTCTAACTTACATTCAAGTATTCACTTTCTTATATTTCATACTTAACGGATTTTTGATGATCTATGAATTGCATGCTTTACTTTTTTTTATAAGTTAGAGATTTTTCTTTTAACTTTGCCGATACTATTAGTGCACTTGTGTCTTCCCGTATTCTCACCTTCGAATGGATCTTGATAAGGGAATGTCTAAGTTTTTGCTGTGTTAAGATAAGTTATAAGAAGAACTTTTACTCGATTGTCACGTGAATAATTCCTATGCATAAGGGTTATGCTTGTCTATGATCCATCGTGAGGCTACATCTTCAAGAAATTAGAGATTAGTGGGAGTACTTAGTAGAAAGTTAGCCATGCGTTTTTACCATTAAGAAAATCTAACTTTACAAACTACCAAATCATTCTCAAACAATTCTTGAAACCAACTTGTTTTCATTTTCCAATTCTTTATTTGAAACAAAGAACTTTCTCTTTTCTTGAATAAAGAAGCCGCATCAAGCTTTCATCGCTCTCCCTCCTTGTGGATACGACCCGTATAGCCACTTCGCTAGTACGGAATAATCACAAAATCAGTAACATCGACCCATACTCTTTTTACTTATTCTTGTGCTTGCTTTTTGTCGATCAAATTTTGGCGCCGTTGCCGGGGAGGGAACGGCTTTATTATTCAATACTAAAGATTTTTCTTTGTTCTTGTGTGTAGGAGAAGTACCAAGGAGCTCATTATTACGGGAAGCGAAAGTGGTGGCTAAAGACGTTGCACGAGGATTCATTTGCCCTCGAAAAATTCGTGTAAAAGCGAGTTTCTTCGATTGAAGTACTAACAAACTCTTCTGCAGGTTGCCGAAAGCCGCTCAAATTGCTTTCTATATTTTTTTTAGTTCCCTTGAATGCTTCACCTTATACATGTATAATAAACTCAACAAAAATCTATTTGTTGCTTAATTGAAATTTAGATTAGACTCTTACATTTAGGGCATGTGTTTATTTCAATTTCTATTGAAGAATGCTGGAGAAAAAGTACATGTTAATTCATATAGAATAAGACCAACATTTTGGAGTGATTTATCGCTTTGAGTGTTACCTTGTTGTGAATAAACTGTACACTTGCACAATTGACACTAAGGGCAAAATCTCAAATAAACAAGATAAGGTGGGGATTTCATCACCCTTCCTTAGCCCAAAACCATATCTAAGTGCACTCACATAACCCAAGTCTTAAATAAAAATTGATAGACGTTGGCCCTAGGGACATCTCGGACTCACTAAGAGATCAACCGAGGTTGGAAATTGCAAGAACTATACACCTGCAAAATCAGTGTCTAAGGAAAGTGGATTAAGAGGCAAAGCCTCAAAAGCTCCGTGGTTTGGCGTAATTAAGGCCCGTGGCTCACACCTGGATACCTCCCACTGAGTTTTGCTCTTTCCTGGCCGATTAGCTTGTAGTCGAGTTCCTACAATAACCTCCCCTGGAGAATCGACAGTTAGGAGTCGTCTAGGTCCAGGTACCTTAGACTAAGGCTTTGTGGTTGTTTTTCTTTCTTTTGTTTGTTAGTTTATTCTTTCCGATTGTTTGTTGTCTTTACGTTGTTTGTGGTTTGCTGCATGCAAGAGTGGGTGAAAGATCTTGTATCTTTCAGATTAACCAAAACACTTCTCTACCCTTGCATCCAGAACCGGTGATGGCGTCACTTCAAGACAGGTTTTACCCGATCAGAATCTCATTACCATCTTATATAAAAATGTCTGAGGCAAATGGAAATAATTTTAAACTAAAGCCTCATTAATCAACACTCTCCCAAAGTTTCATGGTTTAGAATCAGAGGACGCATACTTCTTTGTTAGGAAATTTGAAGAAGTGTGCCTCATGATGCGTATACCCCAGTTAGGAGACGACGCCGTTAGGTTACGTTTCATTCCCTTTTCCCTAAAGGACCTAGTGGAAGAAATGGTTGTACAATTTGTCGGTAGATTTTGTCACGATGTGGGATAATTTCGTCAAGGCCTCTTGAAGAAATTATACCCAATTCATAAAACTGCCTTCATTAGAAAAAATATCATACAGTTCAGGCAAGAACTGAGGGAGCCATTTTGGAGATACTTTGAGCGATTCAAAAATCTCCTAGCTCAGTGCCCTCATCACGGTGTGGAAAAATGGCGTCAGTGTCAGATTCTCTATAATGATTTAGATTATCAAACGAAAATCTTGTTAGAAATCATGTATCAGGGAGGGTTCTTGCAAAAGGATGAGAATCAGGGTTTGGGACTTATTTGAGAATTTAGCTGAGAAAACCCTGGAATGGGAGCCAGCCTCAGAAAATCTAAGGAATTCACAATCTATAACTTCAAGAGGAGGGCTCCTATTTCTAGAATCATCCATAGTTATGAAGCTAAGATTGCAACCCTAATGCGGAGAATAGAGGCTCTAGAAACAAAAGAGCCAGCCAATGTCAACCAAATCAATCCACCACGAATTCACAATCCAGGTTGTTCATACTGTCAAGCACCAAACCATGTCTTTGAAGAGTGTCTTGTTTTTCACACCCAAAAAGTGCCACCGGAACACCTGAATGCGGCCTACTAACGGCCGCCGCATAATCTCTATTCGCAAACATACAATTCAGGTCGGAGAAATCACCCAAATTTCTCTTGAGCCTAGAACAATCCTCCCAGGCCTAATTTCTCTAACAATTTTCATCATCCCAGTCCTCCACTAAATTTCCCCAGTCAAGCTTCATCTTCCTCCTCTCAAAGTACACCAATGAAAAGAAATTCAGCAAATTAGAGGAGAGCATGGAAGCTTTTATGAAGTCCCAAGCCGCTTTCATGTAAAACCAGACAAACGCTGAACAACTATTCGCAGGCTATATTGAGATTGGAAATGCAACTGAGTCAGTTAGCTAGCTCTCTAAGTGAAAGATCAAAGAGTACTTTACCTAGTCAGCCGCTAGTTAATCCTAAAAACTCCAATCAAGCATATGAAATTTAGGATCCGTCGATCAACTAGTTTAATGCTGTTTACACACTTCGATCTGGAAAGAAGGTAGAAAACCAACTCTACTAACAGAAAAAATCCAGTCCATACTGATCCTACTCTAGCCGCCACCTCTGCTAGTTCCTCCCAATCTGCTCCTCAAACATCTGACAAGGATAAAACTGCTGAACAAGTTCATATGCCTGTAGCACCCTTTCCCAATAGGCTTAGGAACAATAATAAGAATATGCACATAGAAAAGATGGTTGAGATGTTTAACCAGGTCATACTGAATGTGCCTCTTCTTAACGCTATCCAACAAGTCCCAACTTATGCCAAATTTCTTAAGAATATGTGTACAAAGAAGAGAAAGACAAATGTGCCCAAGAAAGTGTTCTTGGCAGCCAATATAAGAGAAATTCTGTCTGGTCCCATTTTGGTGAAATATAAGGATCCCGGATGTCCCACAATTTCCTACACCATAGGACAAATAGAAATTAGCAGAGCACTACTTGACTTGGGAGAAAGTAATCAACTTGCTACCTCTCTTAGTATACTAACAACTTGGGTTGGGCGAGCTAAGTCCAATTAGAGTTGCCATTCAGTTAGCTGCCCGATCTGTGAAAATCCCGAAAGGAGAAATCACAGATGTCCTTATCCAGGTCGGTGATTTCATCTACCCCGTTGACTTCATTGTGCTTGAGACCTAACCTGTGTCAAATCCGTGGTCTCAAACTCCGGTCATCTTAGGATGCCCATTCTTTGCTACGGCCAATGCCATAATCAACTGTACGAATGTCTATGCGATTGACCTTTGGAGATATGACGAAGGAAGTTAATGTCTTCAATCTTGGAAGACAACCCAGGGATATCAATGATCAGACGTTTGAGATTAATTCTATTGAAAATCTGACCAGTGAGCATGAGGAAAGCATGGAGATAGAAACAGAGGCAGAGTATGATCTGGAGGCTGAGGATTTTAATCTAGACCAGATCATAGATTCGGCAGTAGATTAGGCGTCAAGCCCAAGTGTACCTCATCATAGGATTGAATGTCCGGATATTACCTCCAATGAAGCAACACCTTCCCTAGAGCTAAAAGCCTTACCCGAACACCTTAAGTACGCCTACCTGGGCGGAAAAGAAACCCTGTCAGTCATCATAGTATCCCACCTGATTGAGCAACAAGAGGACAACCTAATGTCTATTCTGAAAAGACATAGTGAAGCCATTGGATGAACGATGAAGGATATCAAGGGATAAGTCCAGCCATAGTTCAACATAGAATCCATTTAATCGATGAACTAACCCCCAGGAGGGACCCACAACGCAGGCTTAACCCACTCTTGTAAAAGGCAGTAAAGCAAAAATTTTGAAACTATTAGATAATGGGATCATTTATTCCATTTCTGATAGCTAATGTGTTAGCCCTGTTCATGCGGTCCCAAAGAAAGCTGGCTTTACGGTGGCTGAAAATGAGCAAAAAGAGTTGGTACAAACAAGACTGCCTACCAAGATTCGTGTTTGTATCGACTATAGAAAGTTGAATGCGGCTACCCGTAAAGACCACTTCCCGCTACCCTTCATCGACCAAATGCTTGAACGCCTGGCTGGACATGAGTACTATGGCTTCCTAGATGGGTACTCAGGATACAATCAAATCCCCATTGCTGCAGAAGATCAGGAAAGACTACGTTTGTTGACACTCAAAAACACAAACTCTCAGATAGCTTTCCAACCGGTCTGAACGATGTCTAACTTGTCGACATTTACAAAAGACAAGTCGTAAACAAGCTGACGGCCAGTTTCTACCCATCCCCGAGGGACAAATCAGCGACTTAGACTCTACTGATCCAGTGAAGTAGACAGTAAGCCACGATTGCCTTTGAAGAGACCTAAGCAGGAGATTTCTAAGTTGTTGGGTACTCAACCTTAGCATCGCATGAGCCCAAGGGGATAGCCTCACCTGAGAGACTAAGTTTGTCTAGTTTCGCCTTGAAGCTGTTCATAGCTCCATCAGAGAGCTAACTTACAGTTTCGTCAGAACTAATTCTAGCTTCTTTGGAAGCTAATTCTAGCTTCTCCGGAAACTTTCTTTCTAGCTTCTCATGAAGCTCTTCATAGCTCCAGAGAGCTAATTTATAGTTTCGCCTGAAGCTAATTCTAGCTTCTCCGGAAGCTAATTCTAACTTCTCCGGAAGCTTTTTTTCTAGCTTCTCATGAAGCTTTTCATAGCTTCACAGAGAGCTAATTACAGCTTCGCCGGAAGCTAATCCCAGCTTCTCCGGAAGCTAATTCTAGCTTCTCCGGAAGCTTTCTTTCTAGCTTCTCATTAAGCTCTTCATAGCTCCAGAGAGCTAACTTACAGCTTCGCCAAAAAGCTTCCCTTAGTTCCGTTATGAGCTTATTAGACTAGCCCCGCTGCGGGTCTTTTATGGTCACTTTTGACCAATCAAATCTCCAGATAAGATCATGTTGATTGAAATTAAATTTGACAGTTGTCTATCATGATTTTTTGACTCTCCCAGTTAGGTAAGAAGATCAGGAGAGATCTCTCAATTGACTAGAGAGGATCAAGGGATGATCCATTATTAAGACGTGCGGGTCTTTTATGTTCATCTTTAGCCAATTAAATCTCCAGATGAGATTATTGTGACCAGATCAAATTTGGCAGTTGTTTGGCATGATCTCTTGACTCTCCCAATCAGTTGAGAAGATCAGGGGAGATCTCTCAATTAACTGGAAAGAATCAAGGGATGATCCCTTATTAAGAGATCCAATTAATGAGAGTTAATGGGTAGTTACACCCATGATCCCTTATTAAGAGGAGCCAATTAAGGAGAGTTAATGGGTAGTTACACCCATGATCCCTCATTAAGGGTGACAATCAAGGGAATCATAACTCCCCATTGAGCCTATAAATAGCCCACTGCAGGCTAGGGTCAGGGGCTGAAAAAAGAGGAGAGACGGCAAGCATAGAGAGGAGATTGCTCCAGAAGTAGGCTTTCTAGCTAGAGGGCTCTACTGATCCTCTGTTCTCCGATTCTCCGAACCAAGCGAGAAGGGAGTCTTATCAAGCGGTAGCCCGATCATCTGACCGATCCATCGTCAAAAGGATAAAGTGATCACGCGCTGATCAGATTCCTACCGGCACACTTTCCCAGAAATCTTAGAGGAGATCTACCTGTAATTTTCTTTTCAATTACTTGTAATTTTGCTCCTCGACACTTTTTTTTATAAGTTTTCCCCTTTGCAAAAATCAATGGAAAATAAGATGGCGACTCCGCTGGGGATTGTATTCTCTACTGTTAAATCAAGTGTTGCAATGCGACGATCAGACCTTCGGGTCTTTTGCTGAGATGCTGGTCATTCATTTTGACCAAGAGAGGTTTGAACAACTCCTCTCTGGGCGTAGCACAAGCCCCCTACATGTGCGCAAGGAGGTCAGCTAGCCAGAGCCCCTTTGGCTAACTTTTGAAAGCAAGTCTCTGTTGAGACAAATAAGGCTCTCTGTAAGCCTATTATAGCCTCAGGCGAGGCTAAACACAGACTCTATGTGAGTCTAGCACAGTCTCAGCAGAGACTAACATAGCCACGCGCTAGCATAATAACATTATGCGCGAAGCTATAAAGGTTCCTTGTGAACCTAAAACAGCCTCTGTTAAGGCTATGTGGATTGCAAAAGCTGTAGATAGATCTCTTGATTCAGCTCCTGCGAAACTAAAATAGTCTCTGACTGCAAGACTATTTCAGCTCTTCACAGAGCAAAGCCACTCCTGTCACGTGAGGTTAAGACTAAAGCACTTTGTGCTAACAGCGAGGCTACTGCAGCCCCGCTTACATCATCAGCACTATTGGGCAGTGTTAGGCTCACCATTAGCGACAAAACCAAAGCACTAAGTGCTAAAAACCTTGGCCGCGAGGTTAAAATGAAGCACCACTTAGTGTTAACAGCGAGGCTATTCCAGCCTCACTTACAGGAAGAACTCTGCGCAACAGAGCTAAAACAGTAGCTTCTCCTTGCGAAGCTACTTTTTCAGGGGAAGCTATCCTAGCTTCACCTATAGCCCAAAAGAAAGTCTTCAAGGCTAAGCCCAGGGTTTCTCAACCCAAGCAGGCTAACATCTAGTTTCTCTGAGTCTCCTGTTGGATCAGTTGGACCCAGGTAACGCAAACTTGCGGGATTATCTGAGCAACAAGTGGAAACTCCGCTCCGAAGAGCCAGTTCACATCTCGCCATCCCAGTACGGACAAGCGGAGTGTCAACCTGTGATGGTACATTCCGTCAACTGTTGTTTGGGACCAATCCCCACAACTTCTCCTCCAAGCCAAAAAATGGTGTTCAATCGGCTGTCAGTTCAAACTTTTGAGAAATCCTAGTATCGAAAGAAGAAGACAGTGAAGGTGCCTCACCTCGCAGCTGCCTCTGTCAACAGGATAAGTAGAGGAAGGGATCTACTATGATCTCAAAGAAGGAAATAGGGGATTCATACTCCCTCATTCAGTTCTCCAGGGCCCGACTATAGCCCTGTCTTAGGTCAGTTCTAGTTGAACAAAAGGGTGTCTTCCATGATACAATACCCTGTAATTATGGATAACCTTCTTCCTCAGAGGCTATATTGCCAGAACCATTGAGATACCAATTTTAATGGTCTGATGATGAAGAAGAAGCCAGCGGCTACGCTTCCTCTGCCACCATCTGTTGGCCCAAAGCCATTAGCCCTAAGTTTTGATGATTACAAACCATATGTAGTTAGGTATTAACAAAGTTGTTTAAATAAAGTTTCAGGTAAAAACATAGGTTGATTGACAGCTCCTACACAAGACTCACATTTGAAAGCCGCGAGGATTTAAATCCCAGAGCCTAGCACACTAGAAGAGCTCAAGGATCAATCAAACAAGTTGAGAAGACTATACAAGATTTGTATCTTTGCATTTTTCTTTTTAAATAAAATTTATAGTCTATTTGTCAAAACCGAGATGATAGAGGTTGATAACATTGGGATTGCTACACACACATTTGATGTTGCTTCATGCTTTCAAACAAAATTTTATTACAAAATTTCTTATCAAGTTTCAGAAAAACGAAGTTTGGAAAATTCGGTTTTTGGAAAACAAGTTTTTGGAAAAACGGTTTTTAAGTTTAGAAAAAGAATTTTTATCAAAACATAGTTCAAATTGTTTTGGTGTTGATTTATGATCACACTATGATCTTTCTTAGTCATAGAACTCTATTTTATATCTACCCGTCTAAAGAAATTTTTATCGAAAAATTTAGAATTCAAACAGTTTTCAAAACCTGACTTTTGGTCTAGCACGGTCGACCGCACGGTCGACCGCTGGCAGAGCAGAACTGCTCTGTCAGTCGACCGGGAGTTCGACCGACATGCACCAATGTGCATTGTGCACCTCGGTCGACCGTCCCAGTCGACCGACATAAAGAGCAGAGCTCTCTGTTTGTTCCGGTCGACCGGCCCGGTCGACCGACAAAGAGTGGTCACTATCTGTTTGGGACTTCGGTCGACCGCTTTCCCAACGGTTGGAAATCCGATCGTTGGCGGTCGACCGTCCCGGTCGACCGACAGCAGTCAGAATCTGCTGACAGATTCCAACGGCTATTTTTTGGTTTGTCTTTTGTTGGGGTTTCTCCCAACGAATATTTTGGCTTGTTTAACCCTGTTTTCATCCCCTATAAATAGTGGGAGTGTTTTACAACTCACACGCAACATTTACAAGAGTAAAATCAAATTTCTTAAAGTTTAGCCTTTTAGCAAAAAGAATTCTCCTGAGCCAAATTTTCAATCCTTTGTGTTTTAACTTGAAGCCTTCTCTTCTACTTCTCTACTTGTTTTAGCACCACACAATCCCTAAGTTTCATCTCCTCATCTTAGTTATAAGATGCAAGTGAGCTTTGTTTGTGGTCAAGTATTGATCACCGTTTCTTCATATTGAGAAGTTGTAGAGGTTGCGGCTTCAAGCGAGCTAGTGAGCTCTAAGTCGGTGTTGCGGCACCGTGAGAGAGGACAAGTGTGTCCGAAGAGCTCTAGTGAGAACTTGTATTGACGATCCGGTGGGATCAAGCGTAGTGGAAATCCTTCATCGTGTTGAAGGCGGGGACGTAGAGCAGTGGCTCGAGCCTCGAAATATATTCTCGTGTTTGCGATTGTCCACATATCTCCAAACTCTCTCTCTCCTTTACTTGCACTATTATTTGTTTACTTCCTTGCAAATTATAATATTATTGTTGTTTATTGTTAATTAGTTTTTAATCCGCATTTTTTACCACTTTGTATAGCCATCACCTATTCACCCCCTAGGTGATTTCACCGTCAACTCTGTGCAGGCAAGGTTTGTATCAGCCAAAATGGCTGATAGAAACAATGATGATGATCTCCGTCATCGCATTGAGGCGCAGGAGCAGACTTCCAAGGCCCAGCAAAAAGTCTTGGACAATATCTGACAAATATTGGCTCAGCTCCTGACAAATCGAACAATGATAACACAACCGGTTGTAATCACGAGAATAAGGAGAACAATAATAATGAACCTCCCAAGACTGATCATTCAAAGGAGGGCTCTTCATTCGATGCCGAAGTGATCAAAGGCATCCAGGCTCAGATCGCATCCTTAGCCTAAAGGGACGAACTGAAGAAAGTAGGGGCGGTCCGTCCTTACCTCTTGGAATGGGATTCAGTCCCATATCCGCCAAAGTTCAAGCCACCAATGTTGCACTCGTATGATGACAAGAGCTCGCCAAATCAGTACATTTACTACTTCCGATCGCAAACCGGTAATGTCATAGGTAACGATGCTATCATAACTAGACTGTTCATTGCACCCTCAAGGGGGTAGCCTTTGATTGGTTCAGGAGTCTCCCCACGAACTCCATCAATTCCTAGCTCGACTTGAAACTCGATTCCTCTTCCGATTCTAAGAGGATGACACCGAGGTGACCATGGGCACGCTCCTTTCGACAATCCAGAAAGGAGGAGAATCTGTACGGGATTACATAGAGAGATTTCGTAACCTTTCTCTCATGTGCCCTGCAGGTATGCCTTTGCTTATGTTACTTTAGACGTGTAGGCATAACTTCCTCGACAAAGTGAAAGTTCGCATGGGAGCCGTCAAAGCCCATACTTGAAAGGAGCTTATTGAACAAGCCGAGATAGCTAAAAAATCAGCTAAAAAGTTTGAGGAATCAACAACAAAAGCTATGACGCAGCTGAATCTTCTGATACATCAGCATTGAAAGTATATGGAGGAACTCGATCAAAGAAAGGTAACTCCAACAGGACTTCAGAGTATCAGAGACAATACTCCTTCAAAGATGAGTATGTGGTGACACTTTTCCATTTGCTCAACAAAAGCAACAACTCAAGTCGCCAGAGGCTAGACGCCCAGACGAAGTAGGACGAACGAATGATCTTAACTATTATCTTTTCCATAGGATGGTTCATCATCCTACTTGCAGGTGCAATGTCCTTAAAGACAAAATCCAAGCACTAATAGAAGCAGGTGTTTTGACTCTGAAGTCAGAACATAATAAGGCCACTGCCTAACTCCTATCTTGAAAGGGAGTATGGAGGTAGTCAACTCTACTTCCAAAAGTCATGGGTCTTATCCAGCAACGGCTAAAGCAATGGGACTCAAGCCAATCCAAAGCTAAAAAGGCAAGTCTTGCAATGTCTCTCTTAGTAGATGATACCGCACCAGCAACTCCTCTCAGTAGCTCTGAAGAGGAGACAACCGTCTCAACCGCTATTTGATAGTCGACAGACACTAGGTCTGGCAAATAACTTGCGACAGTACAACCAGATCCCGACGAGACACAACAGCCAACAATATCGAAAAACGCACAGGGGTTTGGAATATGTCATTCTACCAACCAAATGAGGACAACCTTTCGTAGTAGAGGCAGTCTACTCGAGTGCAGCTTATCGCCTAGCGAATCTAAATGGTGACACGCTCCTGATGCCAATCAATGACAAGTGTTATCCATGATCACGTTAACACTATACCTCTGATCAAAGAAGTACTATGCGTGATCATGTTAACATTACACCTCTGATCAAAGAAGTACTATGCGTGATCATGTTAACATTACACCTCTAATCATCAAGTCGGACTCGTCTGACTGTTTTATCTCCTTAAGGAGTCCCTTTTCATAGGTGGAATCAATTTCAACCATCTATGCATTCTTCATTTGGCAAATCAATTCGGCTTCACGACAATCTTGAATGAGTTGAATTCATCGAAGAAGGTTCGTGATGCATTCTTGAAGGACCTTTCTAATATTTTCACATTCATGTTTAGATTCGATAATCAATTGTGACTAAAGTCTTGATTATGACGAACAAAAGTGAAACTCCACAAGGAATCTCGACTTACTCGATATATTCCCTGTAAAGTTTGTACTCCATATATAGACACAAAGATCAGCTAAGAATCAAAGTCTTGATGAATAAAATGTGACGCTCCATGAGAAATGTCGATCTACCCGATAAATTTCCCATGAAGTTTAGACTTAACTCTTTAATGCCCAGCGAGATTTTAGAGGTCACCAGTGGAATACAAAAATATTCACTTCATGTAACACGATCTGAATCCTTAGATGAATAAGGTTAGAGGAAAACATTGGCTTCTAATCCCAATATAAAATCCTCAACAACTCATCATGCTGAGGGGAATAGCATGGCTAGCCTAACTTAAATGGTAGTTAGTAAAGGCATACCAAATCCGTTGACAACTGAGGATTTGCTAAAACTTCTAAGGGACCTGATCTCGCTTTTCCCGCGAAAGTCTCCTATCAATTCCTGTCCATGGAATGGTAGGACCACAAAAGGCTGTATTCATTTTCTCAAAAACAGATCATAACTGTCATGCTTAAAGCTCACTCCTCTGACAGTAAAACTTTTTCCTGACGGATCTTGCTATATCCCTAGCAGAGCAAACTCCACTTGTCATTCTCTTCAATAGAATGACAGGTTCACTCAAATTACTGTTATGTTCAAATATCTCTAACAGTAAATTAATCCTTGTCAAGTTAATATCACACCTCTGACAAGTTGCTTTACAAATCCCTGAGTGGAGAAGCTGTCACGATTACTTCTGACAAAATCTCCTTTCAAATTTCCCAGTAAGGATTTGGTTGTTACGTTAACAGTGTATCTCTGACAACTTTTTAGAGAATAATTCTTTTCCTATGAATTCCCACAAAATTCTTTTTGTCACGTTAATGATTACCTCTGATATATAATCTCTTATGGGATTCATTTTCTAACTCCCCAGCGAGTTTCTGGTAGACTCCCCTCAAAGTCTATTATTTCTCTTTTCAGTCCTTAATGGACTTTTCTGGTTGTCACGTTAATAATATACCTCTGATAATTTCTTCTAAATAACATCCGAAGGAGATATCAATTTCCCCTTGGAGTTAATGATCAAGTCTTATTTTCCCCAGTGGAATTATTTCTTTTGTCGTCATGTCCAGCTTGTCACCTCTAAACGGTAGAAATCCTTAGCTTAGTGGCTTCTCAATCGGTTATGTCCAGTTTATCACCTCTGAACCGACAGATAATCAAGTCTCATCTTTCAGTCCAGTAGGAACTATTCATTGGCCGTTAGGTCCAGTTCGCCACCTCTGAACGGCAGGGCTTTGAGTCTAGCAATTCCCAATCGGTTATGTCTATATTACCTCTGAACCGATGGATACCTAGATCTCCCTTCTTATCGTACTTCAACTGTTATGTCCAGTTCGCCACCTCTGAACAGATAAGTCCATAACTTTGTTCTCCTTCCCTCTATCAAGGTCAAGAGTTCTTGCTGTCATGTGAATACGACTACCTCTGAACAGCGAATTGTGAGCCTGATATCTCTTAGTTGGTTATGTCCATATTACCTCTGAACTAACGGGTGCCCAGATCCAATTCACCCTTGAAGTCCCTAGTGGGCTAGCTGCTAAGTTAATGCGACTACCTCTACTAGCGGATTTAAAGTCTAGTGTATCTTAGTCTATCATGTCCAGTATATCACCTCTGAATAGACGGGTCCCTAAAATCGGATTCACCTTCATTTTGTCATCATGTCCAAATTATCTCCGCTGAATGAAAAAATTTCGAGCTTGGTGGCTCCCAATCGGTTATGTCCAGTTTATCACCTCTGAACCGACAAATAGCCAAGTCTCCCTTTTTTGTTTACTGTTATATCCAGTTTGTCACCTCTGAACAGTAAACATTCCGAGTTTGATAATTCTAACAGTTATGTCCAGTATGTCACCTCTGAACTGATGAATATCCAATCTCATCTTTCTTTGTCGTTATGTCAAGTTTGTCACCTCTGAACGACAAGGCTTCGTGTCTGGTGATTCCTAATCAGTTATATCCAGCTCGTCACCTCTGAACTGATGGATATCCAAATCTAATTTTCCAGTCCGGTAGGGACTCTTCTCGCTGTTATGTCCAGTTTACCACCTCTGAACAGCGAACCCTCTTTTCTAGCGATTCCTAACCTGTTATGTCCACATTACCTTAGAACAGACGGATTCCTAGATCTGCTCCCCTTTGTCCCAAGTGAGTTCTCATACTCAGACTGATTTTATCACGTTCCTAACTTCTGAGTAATTTTCAGTCAAAGTTTTAATTTCTTTGGGGAATTCTACTTGGTGAATGCTCTCTCTTGAACACCTGAGGCAATTCAAAGTATTTCAAAATCTGAACCATTCCATTGCGAATTTATAAAAACTTTAAAGGGGGTCTTGTTGACACTCAAGAAAGACAAACTCTCAGACAGCTTTCCAACCGGTCTGAATGATGTCTAACTTGTCGACATATATAAAAGACAAGTCACAGACATGCTGATGACCAGTTTCTACCCATCCCCGAGGGACAAATCAGCGACTTAGACTCTACTGATCTAGTGAAGCAGACAGTAAGCCAAGATTGCCTTTGAAAAGACCTAAGCAGGTCTAAGATGTTGAGTTAGCTCAACACTTAGCATCGCATGAGCCCAAGGGGATAGGCTCACCTGAGAGACTAAGTTTGTCTAGTTCGCCTTGAAGCTGTTCATAGCTCCATCAGAGAGCTAACTTACAACTTCGTCTGAAGTTAATTCTAGCTTCTCCGAAAGCTAATTCTAACTTCTCCGGAAGCTTTCTTTCTAGCTTCTCATGAAGCTTTTCATAGTTCCACAGAGAGCTAACTTACAGCTTCGCGGAAGCTAATCCTAGCTTCTCTGGAAGCTAATTCTAGCTTCTTCGGAAGCTTTCTTTCTAGCTTCTCATGAAGCTCTTCATAGCTCCAGAGAGCTAACTTACAGCTTCGCTAGAAGCTTCCCTTAGTTCCGCTATGAGCTTATTAGACTAGCCCCGCTGCGGGTCTTTTATAGTCACTTTTGACCAATCAAATTTTCAGATAAGATCATGTTGATTGAAATCAAATTTGATAGTTATCTGCCATGATCTTTTGACTCTCCTAGTCAGGTAAGAACATCAGGAGAGATCACTCAATTAACTAGAGAGGATCAAGGGATAATCCCTTATTAAGAGATGCGGTTCTTTATGATCATCTTTGACCAATCAAATCTCCAGATGAGATCATTGTGATCGAGATCAAATTTGGCAATTGCTTGTTATGATCTCTTGACTCTCCCAATCAATTGAGAAGATCAGGGGAGATCTCTCAATTAACTAGAGAGGATCAAGGGATGATCCCTTATTAAAAGGATCCAATTAAGGAGAGTTAATGGGTAGTTACACCCATAATCCCTTATTAAGAGGAGCCAATTAAGGAGAGTTAATGGGTAGTTACACCCATGATCCCTCATTAAGGGGAGACAATCAAGGGAATCATAACTTCCTATTGAGCCTATAAATAGCCCACTAGTAGGTTAGGCTCAGGGGCTTGAAAAAGATTCAAGTCCAAGAGGCTTTTTGAAGAGCATAAGCTTCTTTGGTGGCTTCAAAACATAAGCCAATAAGAGATTTACTCTCTTACTTTCAAGAATTCAGAGAATCACTTCTCTAATCCTACAAGGATAAATTCAGGGTGCTAATACCCTAAAATCTTCCTCCCTCTCAAGGAATCTCCGGAACCAGACGAGAAGGAATTCTTAGGCAATAGCATTCGAAGATCGATTGCTCGCATCGTCAAAGGGATAAAGTGATCGCGCGCTGATCAGATTCCTACCGGCACACTTCCCCAGAAATCTCAGAGGAGATCTACCTGTAATTTTTTTTCAATTACTTGTAATTTAGCTTCTCGACACTTTTTTGTAAGTTTTTCCCTTTGCAAAATCAATAGAAAACAACGTTCACCTGTCCGTTCAGAACCTTTGTTTACCGACGCATGCCCTTTGGATTGTGCAATGCTCCCGTAACATTCCAACGGTGCATGCTTAGTCTTTTCTCTGACATGGTAGAACGTTTTCTTGAGATTTTTATGGACGACTTCTCCATCTACGGAGATTTCTTTGATCAATGTCTTCACCACCTAGAGTTAGTTCTGCAAAGATGTAAGGAGAAGAATCCAACTCTAAATTAGGAGAAATGTCACTTCATGGTGAGACAGGGGATTGTCTTAGGCCATGGGAGAGGCATTGAAGTGGACAAAGCTAAAGTAGAAGTGATTGCTAAGCTTTCACCACCCAAAAGCATCAAGGATATTGATCCTTTTTAGGGCATGTTGGGTTCTACCGACGGTTCATTAAGGATTTTAGCAAAATCGCTAAGCCCTTAACCAACCTGCTCGCTAAGGACATACCCTTTGATTTTAACGATGAATGTTTCAAGTCATGGGGAAGCTTAAGCAAAAACTTATTTCTGCGCCTATTATTTCTGCTCCTAATTGGGCCCAACCGTTTGAAATCATGTGCGATGCCTCTGATTTTGCTATTGACGCTGTTCTAGGACAGTGCATCGACAATAGGCAGCACATGATTTATTACTCGAGTAGGACCTTGAATGACGCCCAACAGAATTATACAATGACTGAGAAGGAATTCTTGGCCGTTATTTTTACGTTAGAGAAGTTCCGGCCCTAATTGTGTTAGGCTCGAAGACGGTGATTTTTACAGATCACTCGGCACTTAAATACCTTATTACCTAGAAGGAAGCAAAATCCCGATTGATTCAATGGATCCTTTTACTTCAAGAATTTGACCTGTAAATTCGAGATAAATGAGGTATAAAAAATGTGGTTGCTGATCATCTGTCAAGAATTCTGAATGCACCTATCATACAAACCCCGATCAACGAGGATTTCCTAGACGAGCACATCCTGGCCATTTTTAAGAAACCCTGGTATGCGTACATAGTCAATTACCGGGCCACTGGGACAATTACCCGCTGACTGGACAAAGCAAGACCAGTGTCGTTTCTTTGCCCAAGTACGGTACTTCTTCTGGGAAGAACCCTATCTTTTTAAGTATTATCCCATCAGATTATTCGACGGTGCATACCAGAGGAGGAACAGAGGAGTGTGCTAAGCTTTTGCCATGAACTTGCATGCGGAGGACACTGCGGTCCCCGCAAGACTGCAGAGAAGGTTTTACAAAGTGGGTTTTACTGGCCCACTTTGTTCAAAGACTCGTACCATTTTTGCAAGTCATGCACAAATTGTTAGAATATTGAGAAAATTTCAAGAGGAGACATGATGCCCCTGAACCCGATCCTGGAAGTTGAAATTTTTGATGTTTAGGGTATCGACTTCATGGGACCATTCCCTAATTTCTTTGGCAACCAGTTCATTTTGGTTGCTATCGATTATGTCTCTAAATGGGTAAAAGCTGTACCAACAAAGACCAATGACAACAAAGTAGTTATCAAATTTAGCAAAGAGAACATCTTCTCCCGATTTGGCACCCCCAGAGTGATAATTAGTGATAATAGATCGCATTTCTGCAATAGAGTTTTTGAAGCTCTGATGCGAAAATATTCCATCAATCATAAGTTATTTACTCCGTATCATCCCCAGACAAATGGGCAGGCAGAAGTCACCAATCGACAGATCAAGCTTATTTTAGAAAAGACTGTCAGACAAAATCGAAAGGATTGGTCAGTCAAACTCAATGATGCATTGTGGCTTACCGCACTGCTTTTAAGACAGTCCTGGGGATGTCTCCTTACAGAATAATATTCAAAAAAGCCTGTCATCTGCCAGTAGAGTTAGAACACTGTGCCCTCTGGGCCATTAAGCAGCTCAATTTTGATTTGAGTAAAGCCGGTGAGCTAAGGAGACTCAAGATCGCAGAATTAGAGGAGATACGGAATGAAGCCTATGAGAATGCTCAAATCACCAAAAGCAGGACTAAACTTGTTCATGATCAGATTATAAACTGAAAAAACTTTACCCCGAGTGGCAAGGTTCTGCTGTATAATTTTAGGCTTCATATTTTTACGGGGAAGCTGAAGGCTCGTTGGTCTGGACCGTTCATTGTGCGCACCTGTTTTCCCACACGGTGCTGTGATTATTGTAGACTATAAGAATAACACGGAATTTAAAGTGAACGGGTAAAGCTGAAGCCCTTCTTGACCACTGAGCTTATGACTCCGGATGATAGTGTGCTGACTCTTTTTGCCCCATCATACACCTAACCACAGCAATTAAAAAAAACACAAAAAAAATTCTAATTGTTTATATTCTTACCCCTTCTAAATTTTTTGGCCTTTCTTTAGCTTATTTGCCCTTGGCCGGCCCAAGTCCACAAAGACGGTGACATCATTTATTTATCCTATTTATTGCATTTATATTTACATCAACATTCATTGAGGACAATGCATTAGATAGGTGTTGGGGGGTGCTAACACTTTTTCTTTCTACCCAAAAAAAAAAATCTCCAGATTGAAAAGAAATTTCATACTCTTTATAAAAATACCAAAAGGTTGTAGGAATTAAGGGAACTTTATTAATGAATCTTTATTTTTGCCTAAATAAATAAGAAAGATTGGTTTGACTAAGAGTTAGGAGGGATAAGAAAAATAACTCATACCTTTTATTTAGCCTTAGTAGAATATGCATAAATTACACACACATGCTTGAGATTTAGAGACACAACTCTGAAAAAACCGCTGGATAATTGTGCCTCAAGAAGTATGATTACTTACGCCAAAAAAAATAATAAATCAATATATAATATATAAGTAAATCTTGATTTCGTGGCCTACTCTACTTGCATATTTGACATGAGGGGTGTTTTTCTACCTGGTGCCCTAAAACCATCTGGTTTGGGAGTCATCGGTTTGATATGCGTTACATGAGTAAAGTAGAAAGCCTAATGAAACCAAGAATAATAGATAAATATTAATAAAACTAAATGTTATTCAAAATTGAGTTGAAAATCTCAAGCACATCACACTTACACATTATGCATATCTATTTAAAGCAAAATAATAGAATGAGTTAGAAGTATAAGATCCTTTCTAAATTTAAAGAAAAACAATAATTTTTTCTTTTATGAAGGCAAAAGTATAGGAGGACTTATGAGGGTTGAATCTAATTCTTACATCATTCGGTCATTTTTACTTAGATGATTGAAAGTTCTTTTTCTTGAAAGAGGTTTGCTAACAACTAAATATTTTTTCACTTATTTGATTTTGTGGGTGCAATCCGCTGAAAACTCTCAAGAGACAACACTCCTCCTCTAGAGGAAACCTAGAGGTTTAAAGGCTTGTTGCATATGCTTAGTGCAATCGTGTTACTGAGAAAGTGGTGTAATAATTTTCTTATTTTTATTTTGTTTTACTCGGGACGAGCAAAAAGATAAGTGTGGGGGTGTGATTAGTCTCTAATTTTGCATAATTTTTATCACATTCGTATATTTATTTGATATAAAATTCTGCTAATAAAGTTTTACTTACTTGATTCTAGGTCATGGTGTACAAATGAAGAAGAAGACCCTAAATCACTATTTAATGGGTGATTAAAGACCTACCAAATAGCCATTAACTTTAGAGTGGAGATTTTGTCAGCCCAGGGCATCAAATCCAGAAACCAGAAGATCCACCTGATAGGGGACAGACAGGACGACGCACTGCCCGAAGCCAGGCATAGGCGTGCCCGGGCTTTGGGCCAGGGGTCGTCCCCTTGGCCCCCTTTCCCATGGTGCCTATAAATACCCCCTGAGGTCTGAAGAGAGGCAGATCCAGAGTTTAGGAGTTATTATTATCTTGTTATAGTTTCTTTCCTCTTTTGAGTTTTAGTTTTAGCCATTAGAGTGAAAGAGAGAGCGTGTAAAGGTTGAATTTGAAGGTGACAAGCTAATACAAGTAACTACTTCTCTTTCTTCTTTCCATTTACTTGTATTTTCTATTTGCTTTTACTTTCTTGTTGTAGTGTAACTATCTTTCTCTTTACTTCTTTTCTTTTGTTGTTTCTTTTACTACTATGTCTAACTAACTCTTCCATTGCATGGCTAACTAACTACTAACCCACTAATCTCTAACAACTTGATTGATAACCCAAATGAGTCAATAGTGTCAAACAAGCCTTGCGCAAATGAGAGTTATGACATCTTAAAACGAGGGTTCTAACTCTAACTTACATTCAAGTATTCACTTTCTTATTTTTCATGCTTAACGGGTTTTTGATGATCTATGGATTGCATGCTTTACTTATTTTTGTAAGTTAGAGATGTTCCTTTTAACTTTGCCGATACCATTAGTGCACTTGTGTCTTCCCGTATTCTCGCCTTCAATTGGATCTTGATAAGAGAATGTCCAAGTTTTTGCCGTGTTAAGCTAAGTGATAGGAAGAACTTTCACTCGATTTTCACGTGAATAGTTCCTATGCATAAGGGTTATGTTTGCCTATGATCCATGTGAGGCTACATCTTCAAGAAGTTAGGGATTAGTGGGAGCACTTAGTAGAAAGTTAGCCATGCATTTTTACCATTAAGAAAATCTAACTTTACAAACCACCAAATCATTCTTAAACAATTCTTGAAACTAACTTGTCTTTATTTTTTAATTCTTTATTTGAAACAAAAACTTTCTCTTTTCTTGAACAAAGAAGCCGCATCAAGCGTTCATCGCTCTCCCTCCTTGTGGATACGACCCGTATAGCCACTTCACTACTACGGAAGAATCGCAAAAGCAGTAACATCGACCTACACTCTTTTTACTTATTCTTATGCTTACTTTTTGCCATAGCTGCTTGAATATCGCAATGAATGCATATAGAGGGCACTAGTTTTGGCCATAATGGTATATCTTTCAAAAGTTGTCGAAGCCATTCTGCTTCTTCTCCGACCTTATCTAAGGTTCTGATTTCATAGTGAAACGTGCAATACATGTTTGTTTGAAAGATTTTCAAGATACCGCTACTCCTCTTAGAGTAAATATGTATCCGCTAGTTGATTTTTAATTTTCAGAATCTGCAATCCAATTAGCATCACTGAATCCTTCAAATACAGATGGATACTGTCCATATCTCTTCTTGGTATGTGATACGTAACCTAATACTCATAGCAGAGCAGTTCAATGATCATCACTAGGGTTACTAGTGTATCTGCTTAACTTGCTTACAGCGTAAGAAATATCGAGTCTAGTGCAATTCATTAAATACATTAAACTTCTAATAATCTGAGAATACTCCAATTGGCGTACTCCAGTTCCTGTATTCTTATGAAGGTGGATGTGTGGGAGAAAAGGATTTGTATTCTCCTTTATCCCTTGATCCTTGAATCTTTCTATCATCTTATCCACATAGTGAGATTAAGATAGACTGATTCTATTTGGTATTCTTGTGATTTTAATTCCTAAAATTACATCAGCAACCCCCAGATTCTTCATGTCAAAATTGTTGGATAACATTCTTTTAGTGGACTTAATAATTTCAATATTAGTCCTAAGTATCAACATGTCGTCTACATAAAGACAATGATATATGCATTTTCAACTGTTTTAGTATAAACACACTTATCGCATTCATTGATAGTGAATCTATCTTTGATCATGACACTGTCAAATTTCTCATGCCTTTGTTTTGGAGCCTGCTTTAGACCGGATAAGGATTTTATCAATTTACACACTTTCTGTTCTTGGCCCTTGACTATAAATCCTTCAGGTTGCTCCATATACATTTCTTCATTTAATTCACCATTTAAGAATGCAGTCTTGACATCCATTTGATGGATATCTAAGTTACGCAATACTGCAATTGCAATTAACATCCAAATGGAGCTTATTCTTGTTACTGGTGAATAAGTATTGAAGTAGTCAAGTCCTTCGTTTTGTCGAAAACCCTTGGCTATTAATCTAACCTAGTACTTATCGATAGATCTATCGGGTTTTAATTTTCTTTTGAAAATTCACTTACTTCTAATTAGTTTACTGCCAGGAGGCAAGTTTGCCAATTCTCAAGTATGATTACTTAGTATGGATTCTATTTCGCTATTTATAGCTTCTTTCCTTATTTGTGCTTCTGGGGTAGACATAACCTCTTTAAATATTTGAGGCTCACTTTTAATAGCATATGTTATGAAATCTGGACCAAAAGATTTTGAGATTCTAAATCTCTGACTTCTTCTTGGTTTAATTTCCGCATTAAAAATAAGTTCCTTGGGGCTTTCGTCTCTGAACGCCATCTCATGTGTTCTTTTTCCAGAAGTCTTATCTGTTTCCCGTTTGTATGGAAAGATGTCGTCAAAGAGCACAACATCTCTAAATTCGATAATCATGTTTACATGAATATCTGTTATTTTTTATTTATGAACCAGAAATCTATAAGCACTACGATTCAAGGTATAACCTATGAATATGCAGTCCATTGTTCTTTCTCTCAACTTAGTCTTTTTAGGCAATGGCATTAGTACCTTTGCAAGGCACCCCACATTTTGAGGTAATGGTAGGAAGGTGTCTTTTCATACCATAACTTAAATGATATAAGACCAAATTTCTTGTGGGTACTCTGTTTAGAATATAATTTGCAGTTAACAGAGCTTCTCCCCATAAGTTCTGCGGAGCTCTAGAACTTATGATTATGGAATTGACCATCTCCTTCAAAGTTCTGTTCTTCCGTTCAACAATTCTATTTTGCTGAGGAGTATATGGTGTTGTAGTTTGATTGATTAAACCAAATTTAGCACATAACTCACTAAAATCATTTGATTCATATGCTCCGCCTCGATTGGATTTTAGAATCTTGATATTCTTGTTGAGTTGATTCTCAACTTCGGCTTTATATATTATAAACATATTCGTTACCTCATCCTTACTGTTTAGAAGATATACATAACAGTATCTTGTACAGTCTTCAATGAAAGTAATAAAATGCTTTTTCCCACCTCTAGTTGGCATAAACTTTAAGTCACACAAATCGCTATGAATTAACCCTAATGGTTCTGTATTTCGATCAATGAGTGAAATGAATTTTTCGTGAACTTGGCCTCAACACAAATCTCATACTTGCGAATTTCTTCCAAGTTGAGTTTAGGAATATATCCTAGATTAGACAAGTTTTTTAAAGACTTGTAATTTATATGTCCTAATCTAGCATGCCATAAAATAGGAGACTCAAACAAATAAACAGAAAACTTTTCTTTATTTATAAGTTTAGGGTACAAATACATGAATTTTTTGTCCACAACTGCAACATTGGCCTTAAAAAGGCCATCAATAAGAAAACTCTTACCTACATACATCCCACTCTTAGTAAGTACAAATTTATCTAATTTGAAAATCATTCTAAATCCTTTCTTACTAAGCATTGATCTAGAGATCAGATTCTTGCAGATATCTAGAACATATAGCACATCATTCAGAGTAAGTTCTTTCCCAGTGTCCACTTTAGAATGACCTTTTCTTTTCCCTCAACCCTGGAGACGGCTGAGTTTCTCATGAAGAGTTGCTCATCTTACTCTAGTTTTTGATATTCAGAGAATAATAATTTTTCAGAGCAGATGTACTGAGTAGCCCCAGTTTCTACCCACCAATCCTTATTGTTAGTCGTCAAATTCACTTCTGACACCATAGCTGAAAGGCTTAGCGACCCATGGTCGGTCAGGTTTGCCTGTAGATGGTTCTTCTTGTTCTTTTTGAGACGGCTGCGACAATCACTCGCCTTATGTCCCTCTTTGTCGCAGATGTAGTAAGTTTCCTTGAAACGCATGTTCTTACCTTCTTGGATCTTGTGTTTGTACCCTTGAGAAGTCTTCTTCCGCTTTAAGCCTTTGGAAGTTAAACGCTTTCCCCTTTGAGTCTTCGATCACATTGGCCTTGGCTTCATAAGAGTTCTTATTGCTCCTTTTCTCAGACTTTCGGTTGTCCTTCTCAATTCGAAGCCTCACAATGAGATCTTCCAACTTTAGCTCCTTGTGTTTGTTTTTTTGGTTGTTCTTGAAATCTCTCCACGCAGGTAGAAGTTTCTCCACAATAGTAGCGTGATTGGTCACTAATGTTACATATTTAGTATCATATTTCCATACTTATTATAGAATAAAATCTGCATTGTCCTAATTAAATGCTTAATTTATTTGCAGGCCCATTCCTTAAGGAGATGAAGAGAAATGAGCCCAAAAGTCCACCAAATTCTGAATTAAATCAGAATTAATTCGAGCTCAGTGAATCAGGGCAAAATCAAGAGGTTGAAAACTGGTTGAGAAGAATCCTCTCAGAATCGATCGGTTAAAGCCAAGAATCAAATGCCATTTCGTCACAATCCTGGACTAAAACGAGAAAACCAACTGAAGATAAATGCAGAAGGAAAAATCAAGGAGACCCACCAACAGAGTGTGGCCACCTGGCCATACCCTGGCCCCGGAAACGCGGCCAAAGCCGCGTTTTCGCGGCTTTGTTAAGGAGTTAGGGGGAGCGTTTGCTCCCCCAATCTTCCCGGGATTCTCCCCTTATGGGTTTTGCCTATAAATACAGGTTTCAGCTGAGCAAAATGGGACGACCATGCAAAGATAGGATTTAGCCTAGTTTTCATTTCTTGCAGTTTAGGTTTTTCTTTTCTTTTTATGTAATTTGTATGTAAGCTTAGGTTAGATGAAGATTCATGTAAGTAAGAGAGAGAGGCTTATATTGAGAGTGACACCGATGTACCCTCCTCCTTTCTTCCATCGTTTCAAGTAATAAAAGGTAATATATTTATGTTCTTCTTTACTTTCATTTTCTTTTTCTTCTTCCTACTTTACCTCTTTTGTTTTTGATGAGCTTGCAAGTGAATCCAGAAGCATATGTATGACGATGTTGTGTGAGTGCCAACAATAGTTCATGAAGACGTTCTCTTCCTCAAGATCTGTATCACTTCATTCTTGCTCCGCTTGATGATATAATGCGAACGAGGACTGAGCTCGATCCTATGATCTATGCGTTGAACGCCTCCAAGCAAGGTAGAACATGCAAGGGTTCCAGGTAAGTCATCAACCAAACTAGGTGAGTACTTCTTTCATCTTCTTTCTTCACTTTTTTATTTCTTAGTTTAGATCACCAACACCCACTTCCTTCATCACTCCTTTTCACTTCTTTGTAAATAATCATTTGTACATAGTCACTTTCTAATTCTCTCCACTTTCTTCATTCTACCATTTTCTTTCTAACTTTAACATAACTCTTTTTTCATTTTTATTTCTTAAAAACAAAGAAGAACTTTCGTTTTTCTTCATAAAGATTTCAATAAAAAAACCTTGAACGCTTCTATCGCTAACCCTCCTTGTGGATCACGACCCGCATAGCCACTTGCTATATCGGTAATAATTGAGCACTTGCATATCTCTATGTTGAAGTTCTGAAATTTCGTACTTTTGTGCAGGTTCAAGCTTCAATCAAATTTTTGGCGCCGTTGCCGGGAGGGTAACGGTTTTTATTGAAATCTAATTTTTATTGAATTTTTAGAACTAAAACGAATTTTCTTCTCTGTTGCAGGTTATAGGGCAAGCAAAGCAAGAAAAAAGGATTGCAGAAACATATAAGTGGTCTTGGGCCTCTGTTCCAGAAAACAGAGACCAAGTACCCTCTGAATTGCCGCGTTTGCTCGGCTTTAGCCGCGTTTCCGCGGCAAGGAAGAGTTCACTACTAATTGGTTTTTTTTGCAGGGCTGCTTGCTTTGCAAAATTCTAGTTTTCTGCAACTTTATTTCTTATATGCCATCACCAAAAGCCTGCTAATAAATCAACAGTAAAACATTTGTTGAAAAAGTTAAAAAATTTATTAGACGTTTGCATTTTAGGCACTTGTCTTTTCAATTCATTTACTTTACTGTTAAAAAGTGCTGGAGCAAGGTACGTTCGCATTGCATGTAGAATAGGACTCATCTCTTGGTTGATTTAGATCGCTTTGAGTGAATCTTATTTACATATCTTGTACACTTGCACAAACTGATCTTAAGGGCACCACCCCATAACAAGATAAGGTGGGGATTTAATCACCCTTCCTTGGCCTAAAAATCAGATTCCAAGCACTCACTAACCCGAGCCTAACTAAAAATGAGTAGACGTTGGCCCTAGGGACATCTCGGACTCAATTAGGAGATTATCCTAAGGGGAGAAAGGTGTTGGAATTTGACTCCTGCCAAATCAGTGTCTAGGAAAGGAATTAAGGGCCGAAAGCTCGAAGGTTGGTGGTTATTTAATTAAGGAACGTCTTTGACGGAAAACCTCCCACCAATCTTGCCCTGACCTGGCTGATTAGCTTGTGGTCAAAGTCTGCATTAGACCTCCCGTGGACAGTCTAATCAGTTAGGAGTCGTCTAGGTCATAGGTCTACCCTAACTTAGGTTAGAATTTTTTTTTTTGTTTGCTTATTTGTTTGTTTTTTTTATGTTCTATTGTGTGATATGGCTTATAATAACAATTTTAATAGTAATTCATATTACACACCGACTTCATTTTCGGATATTACCAACTTGGCATATCATAACTTTAACCAACCTAGTGTGCCGGATTGGTCTTATCCGAATTAATATAATCCATGTCCCCAATCTTATAACCATAATTTCCATGATAATTTCAACTCTTCACAGAGTTAATGGGGATTCACCTCCTCCGAGTCTAATTTTCAACCAACTTGTCCTCCTTCTCCACCTAGTCCACAATATTTTCAAGATTCATACTCAGTTCCATCAGTCCAAAATAGGAAACTATCAATTTTGGAAATGAGTATGCGTGAGTCCAAACAAAAATCTTGTAATACCCATAGTTAGTAATACTGTATTTTGTTTTCCTGAAGTATTTATTTTAATTTTGGTTAAGTAATGTTACTACTAATGTTGGATTATTATTTTGTAGAGGTGTATTCCCTTCCCTTGATTTCCATTCATGTCTTATTCTTTGATCCAACCCATCACACCATAAACCCAATACCCATTGGTGATCCGATACCCATTACTCTATTTAGATTCTTTACCCATTATCTTGACTACCCATTAACCTATTGGATTCCTAATCCTACTCATTAGCCCAGTAACCTAATACCCAATGTTTACTATTTGGATCTTAACCCATACCCGTTTGCCTAGACCCAATACTCGCTACCCGCAAACCCAATACTCATCCTATATAATCCCTTCCTAATTCCTAAACCTAGATTGATAACCTAATTAATCTCCTCCATCAACAACCTGCTGCCCTCCTCCTTGCGCACTAACCCCAAGCCTTTGGCCAGACTTCCCCCCCACCTGTGCACATCCCTCTCCAATGTTACCGTAACTGTGAGCGCCAACAACAAGAGCCGCAGGCACCCGGGCTTCCCCCATGGGTACATGCTTCCTTTCTCCCTTGCCCAGCCGTGGTCCAACGAGGAGGTGCTTTTGTTGATCGCTGGAATCTTCAACTAAGAGGAATCACATAACTATTAACCAACTGCAACACAGCCAGAAGAGGGTAATTGTTCTCTTTTATTGGTTGTTGTTATTGATTTGTGATTTTATTATTATATTAAGATTTTAATATTTGTTCATTACACAATAGGCTACCAAGAAGCATAACTTATTAGGCTTTTACATCTTTAGAATATTTAATTTAATTAATTTATATTTTTCCAGATTTTCTGTGAACTTCCAACATCTGAAGAATATGTTAAAACTAAAAAAAAAAAAGAAAAAGAAAAAAAATTTGCTTGATTTGTCTGTAGCCTGACTTATTTGTTTGATTCCTTTTGCCATTTGGTTCGGTAGATAGACCAGGCAGTGCTGAACAAAGTGTTTTCAATTATGATCCACAAGAGTGCATGAATGGTGAATGAAGATCTTGAACACATCTAGGGGCATCAGAATAAAAAGCAGCATGAAGGAATTCGAGGGTACAGCATGTTCATGTAACATAAACTATGAACCACAGAAATTGGTTTTAAGCTTTTCTTGGAAAAGAAAAGTGGCATTGTGAATCTCCTGAAATGCATGCATTAATTTCTGCATTTCGGATCTGTTCGGTGAGATTCGGATCCGTTGCAGGAGACTCGGACCCGATTCGGATTGTATCGTTGTTGACCGACACACAGGAGATTCAAAGACCGATCCATAGGATGATCTGCAGATCAGTGCCAGTTCGTGCAGTGAAGACCAGACGGCGATTTGGTTCCGAAACCGCATCATTTCATGTGAGTGTTCATTCTTATGTATTTACCGTTGTTGGTAAGCTTTACATGTTGCCTTTATCATTTTATGTAACTTTCTGTTATATTTTATCAGTTTGATGACTTGTACCAGTTCATGAGATATGTATGATTGTTCACTTTAGTTATGTAGTTGATATCTACTTGTAGCAGTGTTATTTATGTGTTACTATTTTGTCGTTGTTGGCTTAAGCCTATTTTTGATATACCTTTAGACTAACTTGACTCGATCTATTGATTGGGTAGGTTAAGTACATAGTTGAGCATGAGATATATATATATATGGATCTTGTATTTAGACATTGAGATATTAGAGCGATGTCATTTCATGAATAGATGATTACTGTTTTGGACTGGGACTAATTGTAAAGGAATTTGGACTGTATGCTAGATTGATCTTATGTTGGATTGGTTCAATATTGAGGTTTACTATCTACAATTTATCTGAACAATTATCAGACTTAATATTCCTTACTTGGTGATAATTCAGTTAAGAAATTATTCAGATATTTGAGGACAGATGATATATTTCATATAGAGTAATTTTCAGACTTGTTATTCTTTCATTGGTAATAACTTAAGTGATGATTCATTTGGGTATTGATGATGGACTTGTTATGATGTTAGAGATCGGATACTTGATGCTTGGATCAGTATATGAACTTAGTTGGAGTTTAAGTCGAACTGATATTTATGTTATTGACATTGGATATGGACCAGTATTTAGATGTGACTATTTTAGTTGGTTGTGATTTGGATGTATTTTGAGTTAGAGTTGATCTGAAAATCTTACATTCTTTATAATAAAGCCTGATCTGCATTAAGATAAGGTTGAGGTAGCTGAATTTATATTTGTGAGTATTTTGAGATTATATTAGATCTTAGATTTGATAGCTTTACGAGTTGATATCTGAGTGGCATTATCAGTTGATTTGATTATTCTTATTGATGATAAAATAGGTGAGAGTTTAGTTGGATATTCATGATTTAGTCTTGACTACTTCAGTTTATTGGAGATAGAGTTATTATGAGAGTGATTTCATTGACATTGATGATTATATTACATGTCCGGAGTTTTATGGCAACTATTGATCGACTTTACTTATGGTGACTTTGAGAGTGATGTATGGATGGTCTTGAGAATCTGAGTTTATATTATACTTTGCCTAGATTATTCTGTTCTTGACAGTAGGTCGTTACTCACCGTAGATATCTTGTTTTACCTGTGAAACCTGACTGATTATACTTAATATCTACCTGACAACTATCATGTTCATGTTACTGAAATTTGCTGGGAATATTATTACACGGTAACAACACCCGCATGTTCACTTGTTGTATTCCTGTTATACCGGTGTCCTGTTCCTTGATATTTTATACTCCTGTTATACCGGTACCCTGACTTTCACATGTTGATATTGTTACCGTGACCACCACTGA
This sequence comes from Agave tequilana, assembly GCA_038442645.1. Classification (NCBI taxonomy): domain Eukaryota; kingdom Viridiplantae; phylum Streptophyta; class Magnoliopsida; order Asparagales; family Asparagaceae; genus Agave; species Agave tequilana. Next base: position 130,810 of record JAVJIF010012248.1, on the reverse strand, counting down.
GTCATCCCAGAGATTTAAGTAACATGTATACTAAATAATCTTGATAAACTAAACATGATAACAAACAACTTGCACTGGGATTAGGGAGATTGATGGAGGAGACAGCGTCCGTATTTTGGTGGACCTAGGATTTAGGTTGCGCAGCCGAAAGAGGGTTCACTGCAGGGTTCCCGTGGGGTGACTGGCACCCCGTCATGTTTCCTGTTATACATGTTATACATGTACCTGTTCCTGTTTACATGTTCCTGACTACCTTGCGGTAGGTCCTGGTTCAGCGCCAGGAGTCTGGGCCGTGGTCCCGGGTATGCACGGGACCCACCTAAAGCATGGACAATGTCTCCAACCGATCAGTTTCAATAATTTAGGGCATCGATTGGCATGTGTGGTAGGCGGAGTATGGGATGCGTCTATTACGTGTGACAATTGGTGTTCGCTGACATAATTAATAATAAACTGTTGATGTACTGTGACTGACCATAATCACCTGGTTGTATATATATATATATATATATCATTATGATAGACCCATGATTGTAACTAGGACCAGATTTATGACCAGACTTGGATACCAGTCTAGTGAGATGTGATAGGTTGCATATTTTGATATCAGTTGCTTGTTTACTATTGTGACAGTTGTCTTCTATCTTTATTCGTGTTGTTATCATATATATTACAGTTCAGTTATTTATCTTATTATTCAGTTTCTTAAATCTGCAGTTGTTCTTACTATTTATGCACATTGTTCTTCTGCACGAGCTGTTCCCTTTACACACACACTCACCATGGTCGCGTTCTGACGACCCTGGATTTGCACGTCCAGATATTGGACGATTGTTCTAATGTGCAGGTGTTCGACGAGACTGTACATCTTGCGAGGAACTGGATGCTCATTCTTCCGTTTCTGGTATCCTCATCTCTTTTATATTTCTGCCATCTTTGATTCTACCTTTATCGCCTTCAGCTGCCATCTTCTTGTCATTATTCATCTGCTATCATTGTGTAGTCTTATATGTATTATTGCAGTGACCATTGATTATTATAGTTCTGATTTATAGCTTGTTCAGGCTAATTTAGGCTTAGCGTGTATACGCGGGTATTTTCCTTGCGTATATACGTCGCCGACTCTCGTCGCGCCTCCTTTTCCGCGTATTTTGGGAAGCGGGGCGTGACAAATCACAAAATCTGATGGACTCACAATTTCACCACCAATTCCAAAACAACACTTCATCTTTTCAACAAGACGATGAACCCATCAACTATGAAAGATGCTTGAAGCCATGACTCAGGCTCAAAACGCTCGTAATCGTGACATAGATATGATGGTCTAAACTCTACGTTCTCACCGTTTGACCAGTTTTGATGTCACTAACCATTTTGTTCGAGCCGAAGAGTCATGTTGTTTTTGAAAATCAAGGTTCCATTTCAGAACAATCATTTGAACTTGCCCAACTTCAAATTTTGAAAAGAATATTGACAGTTTGGCAAATTATCCTTTTCCTGAAATCGAACTTGAAAATGAATATGATCATGAACCTCAACTTAGTGATTCAATTTTACTTCCTGATTCAATAATGACTCCGTGTCTTTGTACACGCCGGAAAAAAGAGAAAGAAGTCTTTACTGTAAAGTTTTCCTTGAATCAGATGAAAAAATTACAACAAAACTGCTTTTTCCTTCCAGTTACAAGGGAGGGAGGATGTTGAGTCTTGAATCCTCCCTTTGTTTAGTGCTGGGTTCTTCGTATGGCGGTGGAGAGTGAATCTTGTTTTCCGTTGACCGGATGACCGTCGGGATCGTCAGGGAATCTTCTCTTTGGCTGGTAGAGGGAGTAGCACAGCTCTGTCTACCAAAACTCTTAAAGAGAAGGTAGGCAAAGAGCAGCTTGTACGCAGCAAGCTTGACGAAGAGTTGAGCTCTCTCCTGTCTCGGTCTGTCTCTCTCTGTGATCTACTGATCCTCTTGATGCCAGATGCCTTTCTGATCGCCCTTTTGTCTATCCCCTCTCCTCTCATTGCCTCGACCTCATAGCAAACGAGGCTATTTATAGAGGTCCTAGGGGTGAACGTGCCCCCTAAAAATGCTCCACAATGAGGGGCCAACTTCCCTACTTCCCCGCTATGTGGGCGGTGACTGGCCCAATAACCAGGGCGGTTATAACCGAGGCGCGGGTCTGGACCCTCGCGTCTTGATGCTGAGATGCGGGTGTCGAGCCCACGCGCCTTGATGTTAGACGCGGGTGTCGAGCCCACGTGCCTTGATGTTGAGATGCGGGTGTCGAGCCTACGCGCCTTGATGTTGAGACGCGGGTGTCGATCTTACGCGCCTTGATGTTGAGACGCGGGTATCGAGCCTACGTGACTTGATGTTGAGACGCGGGTGTTGGACCCTCGCGCCTTGGTGCTGAGCCTTCGCGTCTAGAACTTGAAACTCTGCTTTTTATGGCTTGTCTTTTAGTGATTTTTAGACAGCCTACAGAACCCCCTCCAAAGTTTTTGATATTCCGCAGTTAAATGGGACGGATTTCGAAATACTTTGGATTTTAGCCGCATTCGCCTTTATGACTGGACTGTTAACGCTCCGGGTTTGATCTTATCTGGAGTTGGTCTTCGTGAGTGTACTGTTGAACTCTTTGAGGCCACCAGAGTTGATCGTGTTGAGTGTCTAGATACACAGTCTAAACCTCCCCGATTGCTTTTAGTCTGTCACGGGTGCGCTTTAAGCCAGGAGTGGACGATCGTCTGCTTGTGCCAGTGTACTGTTGAACTGATTTGCAGAAGCAAGGACTGAACGCCAGTTCTTTTTGAAGAGCAGAGATAGTACTGCTTTAAAGACGCGACTTTCATGGGATGCGTTTTTTTGAAATGGAAACGCGACTGATATTCCATAAAGCAGACGCGATGTTCAGCCGGGCTGGAAAGACGCGAACTTCTTAGAGAGACGCGACTTTTTGAATGCATTTATGGCGGTATGCTTCTGTTTGGTCTCTTCAGGACAAAGTGTCTCTCTGATTACCTTCCATGTCCATACTCTGATGCAGAGAGTTAAACTCTTGACAGAGGCCTCTGCTGGTATGCCGTCCCGACTTGCCGTGATGTTTCTAGTCCACCTAGGTTTGCACTTTGGCATCTCTTGAAGAGGTTGTCATGAAGTCATAGTTGGTGCATTCCTTCTGGAATTTGCGCCACCGAATTAAACTTCCCTGGACGCGAGTACAGAAGTCTTTGGCACTTAGCGCTGACTTTGCTCATAAAGCTCGCGTTTTAAGGCCACTGACTTGGATGAATTCCAACTCGGGCCGAAGGTTTCAGACCCGAATTTTGCAACCCCTGTTCCCTCGACAGGGAGATGGCAATTTTCGGCATCTGAGTTCTTTCGCGCCTTGTGTTTTAGGCGCGGGCGCAAAATGAGACCGCGTTTGAATCCTGTGTGTGGCACAGTTTTGATTCGCGTCTGCTTCTGTTGACGCGGTATTTTGACTCACCGCGCGGGCTCATTCCCGCGTCTAAAGTCTTCGACAATAGCCGCGTCTGTCACTTAGTTTTCTTTGTTGAAGTATACTAAGTTCCAGATTTTCTAACCCCCTTGTTTATTCCTTGTAGGTAGGCTTGATTGTCCTTTTTCAGGTTCGCTGGGCCCCTGGAAGAATATTCCGGTCGGCGAACTCGTTCGATGTTCATCTACAAGGGGATATATTATGGTCCTCGTCGTCTACAAGGGAATATATTATGTCCCTGACGAGGATTTAACCCTCACCAAGGTCTCTTCAGATCCACTGCACCAGTCATGCCTGCTGGCAAGGGATGGTCAGGGTAAGTATGGCGGCGAGGAGGTTACGGTGGATACAGTGGCAGATAGGATCCTCTTCCTCTCCCACTCCAGAAGTGACATCAAGGACACTCCATGTTCGTTGAATGGCCTTCTGGCGAAAGAAATGCTTATGAATGAAGGGTTGCATGGCTTTCTGCTGCCACCGGACCTTAAGAACACTATTGCTCTTAGTTTAGTCAGCTAGGGCTCTTCCGATGTTTACGCCATGCACCATAGTGCAACCGGCTCCAATTGTCGCCACAGTTTGGCACTTCTTCAGACATCGTGTACTTGGAATTAGATGCGGCTTCAAGGAGTGAGTACAGCCTCTGAGAGAGAGAGAGAGAGAGGGACTTCTTTGTACTCCTTAATTGTAACACTCAATCTTATTGTATAAGAGAGCGTTTTGTATCACTTTCGTATGCCTGGATATAAATAAAAATGACACTTTTCTTTTTGCCTCTTTCATTGTCTTAAACTTTTTGTCTTCAGTTAGACTCATAGAAGCAAAGAATCTTTGACTTTGTCAAAATTATGATGATAATTTTAATAAGTCAAACTTTGTAGGGAAAGATCCTATTTCGGGAACTCTCACAATACTGTCAGAGGTGTAATATTAACTTGACAGAGATGAAATAATTTTTGGTGGACCTGCCACTTTATAAGAGAAAGTGACAAGTAAAATTGGTACCCCCAGGGAGGGTGAACTTTTATTAAGTGTTTGGGATTAACTTGATTGAGCTCAGCTGGGGATTTGATGGAAACACTGTTGATGGTGTAGTATTAACCTAACAATGTTTTTAGGTAGACTTGTTATTCTGTTGAAGAGAATAACAGTGAGACTAGACTCGTGGGGAATCTAGGAAAGTTTGTTACCGTTAGAGGTGTGATATTAACTTAACGGGTTGAAAGTGGTCTTGTCAGAAGTGTAATGTTAACTTGACAAGGATGTGAGTCAGAGGTGTGATATTAACTTAACTCAGAAGTGTCACTGTCATAGGTGTAATGTTTAACTTGACAGTGAGGGTAATGCTAGAGGTGTAATGTTGAACTTGGCATTGGTCATTTCGCTTGTATAAGGAAGTCGAGGGAAAGTCATGGCCATAGGTGTATTGTTTAACTTAGCAATGACTTGATGCTAGAGGTGTAATGTTAACTTAGCATCATCCTTTCAGCTTCGATATGGAAGTCTGAAGAAAAGTGATTGTCAGAGGTGTAATATTAAACCTGACAAAACCTGATTACTGTTTAGAGGTGTGGTGTTAAACTTTAACAGTAATTTGTCACAGGTGTAGTATTAACTTGACAAAGATTGACTCATGATAAGAGCAATTTGAGGACCTGTCATTCTATTGGTGAGAATTGACAAGTGAAAATTTGAAGTGCCAGAGGTATAGTGTTAACTTGGCAAATTTGAAAGTTTGATATTCCGTGTAGAGTTGACAAACAAATTTGTACTCGACAAGGAATATTGAAAAGTTTCCATTACCAGAAGTATAGTGTTAACTTAGTAATGGTTGTATTTTGTAGACCTACCATTCTGTGGATGAGAATTGGTAAGGGATTTTGGAGGAAAGAGTGAAGCCAAGTCCACTTAGGATTTTTAGCAAACCCTCAGCTATCAACGGATTTGAGGTGCCTTTACCAACTACCGTTTGAGTTGGGCTAGCCATGCTATTCCCCTCAGCATGATGAGTTGTCGATGACTTATGTTGGGCTTAGAAGCCAACATTTTCCTCTATCCTTAGCCGTCGGGGGCGTCGGATGTTATAATGAAGAAATTCTTCTTACTTGATCAGAGGTGTAGTTTTAACTTGATCAGCGGAAGAATACCATCTAAGGATAGTATTTCTTCAGGAACCTGCCATTGATCGGCATCATGAGTGTATCGCCATTTGAGGTTATGAGGCGATATGACCCATTTGAGCAGACTGACTCTACTACAAATGGTCCTTCCCATTTGGGTTGAAATTTTCCTTTTGTCTTGTGCGTCATTACCATGGGTCTTCTGACGGCTAAGACAAGATCGCCTTTCTTGAAAGTTCGCTTTTAACTTTCTTGTTGAAGGCTCTGGTAATACGAGCTTGGTAGAGCTCGATTTGTTGTTGGGCCTGCAGACGTTTATCATCTAAGGCCTCCAGTTCCTGGAGTCACTGTCAATGCTTCTCCTCTGCTGTCATCTCCGCTGTCAAGGCGACGCGTAGAGATGGAATTTGGATTTCCAGTGGGAGCACGGCTTCACACCCGTATACCAAAGAAAATGGCGTAGCTTTAGTTGAGGTTCGCACAGTTGTGCGATAAGCCCATAAGCATTCACCTAGTTTATCGTCCCAGTCCCGTTGACTTTTCGAGACGAACTATTTGAGAAGCTTACCAATGGTCTTGTTGAAAGCTTCTGCGAGGCCGTTAGCGGCAAGATAGTATGCCGTTGAGGACACACTCTGGATTCTGAACTTAGCGCAGAATCTCTGGAAAGCCTGGCTGATGAACTGAGGTCCATTGTCATGGACATTCGTCGAGGTACACCAAAACGGTAAATAACGTGATGTTTCACGAACTTGATCACGTTAGACGATTTTACCTCCTTCAAAGGAATGGCCTCAGCCCATTTAGAGAAGTAATCGGTTATTGTCAAAATGAACCGATGTCCTTTTGATGATGGTGGGCTGATAGGGCCAACCACATCCATCCCCCACATTTCAAATGGCCAGGTAGAGGTTGTAGAGTAGAGATACCCTGGTGCTTGATGGATGAAATCCCCATGCACTTGACAAGCGTGGCATCTTTTAGCATAGGTGACGGCGTCGGCAACCATCTTGGGCCAATAGTAACCCAATCTTTGGAGTCGATGTGCCAGTTTTGGGCCAGGTTGATGGGCTCCACACATACCGTCGTGGGCTTCTCTCAATACCTCTTGGGCTTCTTTTGGTGAGAGGCACCGGAGCAAGATCCCGTCATGCGATTGACGATACAATGTTCGCGTAATCGCATTATAATAGAATTTGGAGGCTTTCCTTCGAATGGCAGCCGCCTCTTTGGTGTCTTCAGGCAGAATGTCGTATAAGACGAAATCAATGTAGGGGAATCGCCAGTCTTTAAGCTCTGGATCGGTTGACAATTCCAGTGCTTCTTTGCCTTGACAATCTCCCTTTGACTCCTGATAGCCCTCGAGAGCATTTCTCGGGCAATACAGGTCGTGGCTGTAGATGAATATCTTCTCCATTGCTCCAGCTGGAAGAGCTAAGGAGGCCGCGAGGGATGCGAGTGCATCCGCGTGCACATTTTGCCTGCGCGGTACATGGTCGATGTAGAAGCTTGTAAACCCCTCGGCCATGTGGATAGTTGCGTTGTGGTAGGGTACTAGGTCCTCATGTCTGACTTCGTACTCCCTGCGAACTTGGCTGACGATGAGTTTAGAGTCGCCGTATGCCTCGAGATTTTTAACGCCAATCTCATCGGCGAATTGCATCCCAATCAAAAGAGCGTTGTACTCCGCCACATTGTTGGAACAAGGCTCAGTTAATGAGACAGCTCGGGGAATCACATAATTTTGTGGGGATACGAGTACTACTCCTACCCCCGCTACTACGTGTCCCCTTGGGCTTGTTCTTGATGCACCGTCGAAGAAAAGTTGCCATACTTGACTTTCGAACGATGTCTGAGTCAGGCAGACTTCAGCAACTTCATCTGGGAGATCCTCGTAGACTTTGGCTGCCCTCGGATCTGGGTGCTCAGCTAGGAAATCCGCCACTGCTTGTCCCTTAATGGCCTTTTGTGGTAAAAAGTGCATCTCATATTGGGAGAGCAATATGGCCCATTTTGCCAGCCGGCTGTTTAATGATGAAGGCTTAGTCATAAGTAACCTCAGGGGTTGACTTTTGATATGACATTTATAGTTTGGCCTACCAGATAGTGCCGCATTTTTTGAATAGCGAACACTAATGCCAAACATTCCTTCTCGATCGGGTTATACCGATGTTCGGCTCCGATCATTGTTCTACTCAGATAGTAAATTGCTTGCTCACGTCCGTAATCATCATTCTGAGCTAATAGAGCTCCCAAAGAATGATCCATTGCCCGGACGTACACCAGAAAGGCTTTCCGGATACCGGAGCTGCAAGGACTGGTGGTTGGGTGAGGTATTGCTTGATTTCCTCAAACGCTTGTTGGCAAGCGTCATCCCAAATGAATGAGACACCCTTCTTCATTAACTTAGCGAAGGGCTGGCATCTTCCGGAGAGATTTGAGATAAACCTGCGGATGTACGCCAATCGTCCCTGCAATCCCCTGAGTTCTTTGAGATTTCTCGGGGTTGCATCTCCTGGATAGCGCGAACTTTTTCCGGGTCCAAGTGAATTCCGGTGGATGTTACAACAAATCCTAAGAATTTGCCACTGGCCACCCCCAGGAAGGACTTTGTAGGATTCATCTTCAATTGATGAGCCCGCATGATGTCGAAGACCACCTTCAGGTCCGCTATGTGATCACCTTTAGTGCGGCTTTTTACCGCGATGTCATCAACATAACATTCCACCGTTTTGCGTATTTGTTGATGGAAAATGGCGTTCATGGCCCTTTGGTATGTTGCCCCTGCATTTTTCAGTCCGAAGGGCATGACGGTGTAGCAATATACCCCTAGAGGTGTCCTGAAGGAGGTATGCTTTTCGTCATCAGGATACATTTTGATTTGATTGTATCCTGAGAATCCGTCCATGAAGGACATTCGTTCGAATCCACAAGTATTGTCAATCATGACATCTGTGATCGGCAATGGGAATTCGTCCTTGGGGCAGGCCTCGTTTAGATCGCGGAAGTCGATGCAGATCCGGATCTTCCCGTTCTTCTTGGCGACGGGGACGATGTTGGCTACCCAGTCGGGATGTTGTTCTTCCCTGATGAAGCCAGAATCAATAAGTTTTCTGACTTCTGATTGAATTGCCTCCATTATTTCTGGACGAAACCGTCGCTGCTGTTGTTTGACAGGCTTTACGTCCGGATTGATGTTGAGGCGGTGCATAGCCACCTGAGGATCGAGTCCTGGCATGTCCTCATAATTCCAGGCGAAGACGTCTATATACTCCTGTACAAGAGATATTAGGTCCTTTTTCTCCGAAGGTGATAGGCCGTCACTTATGAAGATGGGCTTAGGGTTAGTCTCATCTCCTAGGTTGATCTGAACAACCTTGTCTTCTGTGGGTGGCTCGCGCTGTTCAAAGCGAGTGTCCCAAAGAGCATTTAAATGTTTGATCCAAGGATCTGTATCAGATTGGATCATTTCTTCATTTCCATCTTCCAGGTGGCTTGTCGAAACCATGTTCACTGAAAGTTCCTTGAAGATGTTGCCGACACTGACATCTGACTCCCAAGATGATGTGTCTGAAGAGTAATCGTTGCTCGACGATTCTTGAGAATCGGAGGCTGATGGGACCGGAGTTGATACATAGCCCAACCCCCGGCGCGTCTGATGATAATAATCGGGGGCCTTCCCTTTCGGCACAAAGGATCGAAGCAGCGTCCTCCTTCCTTTGCCGAAGTTTAACCCGGGTCTGTTGGTCAGGTCGTACCCCATGCATCTCATCATTTTGAGTGCTTTTGGTTCATAATGACCGAACTGAGGGGATTCCTCCTCGCCTTCCGATTCTTCGCGGGGCGTTGGTTCAGACGAAATTCGCCCAAAAAGAATTAGTTTTTGGCCTTTCCGTCTTACTGGAACCATAAATATAGATTCTTGCGCATTACCATTATCTTGGTATGTCTCGAAGGACGACTTCACTGGTACATGCAACGATGTCAATGCATCTATTGCCGACCAGGGGTCATCGTCTACTTCGGTGCTAGTGTCTGATGGTACTGAATCAGAAGCAAACACAGAAAAATACGCAAAATCTAGATCTTCATTAATATACCAACCGCCTACATCGTCGGTGGTATTATCAACATCGAGCTTATTAGTGCTCTTTACAAGTGGTTCTAACTCCCACAGGCACTCTTCTTTCTCGGGCTCGGTGTCAGCTTCGTTACCAGAGTCTGGCTCCTCTGGTCGCGGGACTTCATCCGTCTCCACCGGATCTTGGTACAGTAAAGAGTCGGTGAAATAATTCTCGACCCCTTTGAACGGATACCTTTCGGCAATCAACGTCTGCACCTTTCCACTCCCGTCAATGTATTTCATGACTTGGTGGAGAGTGGAGGGAACGATGGAGTTGCGGTGAATCCACGGTCGTCCCAGCAATAGATTGTAGGAAGTATCGGCGTCGATGACGTAGCATGTCACTTCCGACTTGAGGCTTCCAATCTGGCGCTTGAGCTTGATTTTCCCCATCGGACGGGTCTGGTTGGCATTGAACCCATAGATAGTTGTCTGAGTAGGGCTCAAACGATGAGTAGGAATGCCCAGATGTTGCATGACCCGGCGAGGCATGATGCTCAACGTGGACCCTGGATCTACCTGAATGCGGTTCACCTCAGACGATCCAATATACCCTGTGAAATACAGGAGTCGATCATGCTTCCCTTTAACCTGCATATCATCTGCTGTGAAGGTAATGCAGGGAGCATTTGGGGAGGTGTGGAGGCAATCCTCTACATCTTCCTCCTTCGGCACCTGGGTCATGAAGACCTCGGCATTTGCCAGAGCTTCTTGTAGAGCTTCTCTGGTCGACTTTGATAGTCTAAGAAGTTCATACAAGGTAATGCGTGCCGGGATGTTGGCTAGTTGAGCCAGGACATCAAAGCGGTAAGGTGTCGTGGATCCTTCCGCCATACCTTTCGAAAGAACTCGAGAAAACAGAGTTTCTTTCTGTTTCTCCACAGGTTGTCTTGTGGAGGGCTTGGTTAGTTCTGCAGCTGATTGTGGAGGGACTACCGCCATCTCGCCATACTGCTTCAAGTACGGCTGTCCCGAACGGGTTCCCGCCATCGGTTGGTTGGGCTCTGCGGCCAAGACTATTGTTTCCTCCTCTGAGTCGGTTAACGAGGGAACATCAGTCTCGGCTTCTCGAGAGGAGGCACCCACCACATTGCAGGATGAGGCCTTTGCCTTGCCTTTGGATTTCCTGTTGGTCACAGTAGTCCATTGCTGTTCATTGACAAGGTCAGGGTGGACCCACATGGTTTCCCCTTGAGGTGTAGGAACGGGTACCAAGCCTTTCGCTTGCTGCTGGTGAGGGTCTGTGTTGACCACTCTCAGCTCTCCTCTTGGGATAGGGACTACTCCAGAGGTGTCGGGGGTTGTCTTCCAAACTGGAGAACTGACGTCACATTAGCCGTCACCTTCTTCTGCTCTGGTCGGAGTTTCAACACCTCCGCGTCAATCAGAGCTTGAAGGATGTCCTTGAAGACATAGCAGCTTTTGGTAGGATGCCCCAGCATCCTGTGGTACAAGCAATAGGTGGGATTGTCGGTCTTGCCGACTTCCTCGGGGCGTCGAGCTTCAGGGAGCTTCAGCCGGTTGCTCTTGTTGAGTAGTTTAAAGAGCGAATCGACATGTTCCTCCTTGAAGGAATATTGCTTGTTGGCGCGAGGCTGACTTGAAGAGCCACTCGCCTTACCTGATTGAGGTTTGGCAGGAGATTTGATCTCCGTTGCCAAATTATCCTTCCGCTTTGTTTGGAGGGATGTGTCTGGCGCACGCCTTGTCGACCTTTCCGGCCTAGGCTTACCTTCCTCCGCTCTGACGCGGGCGACAATCTCCTCAGCCTGTTCACCTTGTTAGACTAATTGCTTCCAGGTGCGGCTTTCAGCAACTCCTATTTGAGTAAGGAGTGAGGTTTGGAGATTGTGGCGGCATGTTTCCACCAGGGTGGCCTGGGTCATACCGCTTGGACACCGGAGTGCCACGTTCCGAAACCTTTCCACGAAAGACTTAACGGACTCTCCCTTTCGCTGTTTAGTAGCCAAAAGGGTGGGCATCGTGACTTCCGAGTCATCTTCGAAGAAGCGTGTTAAGAACAGCTTCTCCAAATCGCCCCAGTTCTTGATAGAACCTTCTGGGAGCTTCATGAACCATTCAAAGGCCAACCCTTTCAGGGTGCCGATGAACAGACGCGCTAGGATAGCATCGTTGTCTACTACATTCCCGGTTTGGGATTTGAAGTAGTAGATGTGCTGGTTGGGTGACCCCTTCCCGTCGAATGCTTGGAGGGTTGGAGCCTTGAACTTAGGAGGGTATGGAACTAAGTCCCACTCAGCCGGATAGGGCAGGACCACTCCTACTTCTTGGAGGTCTTTGCGATTGGCAAGGGCCTCGAGGCGTCGCTCCAGTTGACTCATTCTTTTAGCATGAGCCTTCCCCGGGTCTTGGTCGCCCTTTACTTGCGACGAGGACTTGGACGAGCCGGAAGTAGATCGCCGCGTCTCCTCAGAAGGTTCGGAAGATGAACTTTCTCCCTTTCTCCCTTTGCCCTTTGACTTTTTAGGAGGAGACCTCCTCCTGTCTTCGAGCAGCTATGCAATCGCCTGCTTGAGGGAGTTGATAGATTCCTGCTGAGAAAGAATCATATCCATTTGTGCCTTCTGGATATGTTCTAAACGTTTAGCCGTCTCCTCAGGAGTGCCTGTCATGTAGGCGGAGGTCTCCTTCTCGACGGAAGAGTTCGAAGCCCTCGATTCCGCTACGGCGGAGTGAGAATCATTCACTTTAATGCCATGGGCTAAGGCATTATAGTCAATTGGGGGAATGGCCCCAGTCCGGGTGTGAGTGTGTCGATACACTCCTTCCGGTTCAGAGTCAGACTCATCTGAGCTGACTGCAGGTTGTTTTCCCTTGCTCCTGCTTGTCATATTCACAGTGAGCTCCGGGTACTCAACGTCAGAGAAGGTTCTCCTTCTGTGGGAGCGTCTTCTTTTAGCTGACGGGGAATCAGGGTCAGCTGTCGGACTAAAGACTGCTGATGTACGCCTGATCCGCAACGGCACTCAGAGAGCATATGGATGAGCCGTTGGCAGCAACACGACGAAGTGGCTTGATTGGCACTTCTTTTCTTCGTCAAATAATCCCTCAAATCCATGGGAGGGGGATTGAAAAGATTAGCCTCGCAACGTCGAAGATGGGAGGCATCCATGTGCCGTACAGCCTGGACGCAGGCTTCAGGGACACGGTTCTCGCGCCGCAGCTGTTCAGCGCGCGTCTGGCGTCTCTGTTGAGACAAGCCGCGCCTGTCGCGTTGCTGCTTGGTGTGTCGGGGCAGAGACACTTGAGAGAGAGTGGGCTGCTGGGCCCCACGTCTATAGGCGCGTGCCTCTTGTGCTTGACAAGGCGCAGAGGCTTCACCTTGGCGTTTGGTGAGTTGGTCCTCAGAGGACCTAACTGAAGGAATCTCGCGTTTGGGCCGCCAAACGCGGACTTCGCGGGGCGCGAGCAAGGCGCCAGTTTGTATGCTGCGTCCAGCCTCAGTCAGACAACCAGAGGTTCCAACTTGCAGCTGGCGCGCACGTCTCCTCTGTCGACGCTCAGCGTTCCGGTTGCGTCGCGGAGGTGGAGAGAGACCAACAACATCCTGATGCTGAACATCAGAGATTTTAACCACGCGGGTCTCCTGAGAGACGCTGACGCGGGTGTTCTGTGCGACGCGGTTGGTCGCAAAGGCAGTTGTGCCTGGGACCACGCGGGCCTTCTGAGAGGCGTTGGCGCGTGTACCTTGCTTGGCACAGTTGGCAGCAGCAACGCCCGAGAGAGCCACAGATCGGGCCTCGGGGCCATTCCCCGTCGAGACCCGGCGGCAGACGCGGGTCTTTGGGCTCTTGGAGCCGGAAGAGAGAAACTCTTCGTACTTCGCCTGGTCGAACTCGACAATGAGCGATTCGACCATCTTTCCCTTACGGAGGACGTCATCCTGCGCCACGATTTGCTCATCAGTGACAAATGTAGTCCCCAGCGGAGTCGCCATCTCTTGTACGCGCCGGAAAAAAGAGAAAGAAGTCTTTACTGTAAAGTTTTCCTTGAATCAGATGAAAAAATTACAACAAAACTGCTTTTTCCTTCCAGTTACAAGGGAGGGAGGATGTTGAGTCTTGAATCCTCCCTTTGTTTAGTGCTGGGTTCTTCGTGTGGCGGTGGAGAGTGAATCTTGTTCTCCGTTGACCGAATGACCGTCGGGATCGTCAGGGAATCTTCTCTTTGGCTGGTAGAGGGAGTAGCACAGCTCTGTCTACCAAAACTCTCAAAGAGAAGATAGGCAAAGAGCAGCTTGTACGCAGCAAGCTTGACGAAGAGTTGAGCTCTCTCCTGTCTCGGTCTGTCTCTCTCTGTGAACTTCTGATCCTCTTGATGCCAGATGCCTTTCTGATCGCCCTTGTGTCTATCCCCTCTCCTCTCATTGCCTCGACCTCATAGCAAACGAGGCTATTTATAGAGGTCCTAGGGGGTGAACGTGCCCCCTAAAAATGCTCCACAATGAGGGGCCAACTTCCCCACTTCCCCGCTATGTGGGCGGTGACTGGCCCAATAACCAGGGCGGCTATAACCGAGGCGCGGGTCTGGACCCTCGCGTCTTGATGCTGAGACGCGGGTGTCGAGCCCACGCGCCTTGATGTTGAGACGCGGGTGTCGAGCCCACGCGCCTTGATGTTGAGACGCGGGTGTCGAGCCCACGCGCGTTGATGTTGAGACGCGGGTGTTGGACCCTCGCGCCTTGGTGCTGAGCCTTCGCGTCTAGAACTTGAAACTCTGCTTTTTAATGGCTTGTCTTTTAGTGATTTTTAGACAGCCTACAGTCTTCACCTGATTTTAATCTTTTCCCCGAGTCAACATTGGATCCTGTGCCTATTCATCATGAAATTGAATCACCCATCTTTGAGGATCATATTGAATTTGACCAATTTTACCCTTTTGAAAATCCTATTGACAAATTGGCAAGTTCTCATTTTTATGACATTGAACTCAATGAGAAATGTGACCTAGATTCTCAAATCTGTGATCCAGTTCAAACTCCCGAATCAATATTGACTCCTGTTTTGTTACCCGACTTGAGTAATATTTTAGAGTCAGTTTTGATTCACATGCCTATCATTCTTGAACTTGAATTATCAATATTAAGTCACATTCCATTGTTGGAAAATAAATGTGGACTTGAGTTTCAACTTCTTGACTTGGACCTGCTTCTTGAACCAATCTCGACTCCTGAACCTTTACTTGACTTAAGTCACCTTCCTGAGTCGGTATTAGTTCCTGTACTTCCTGAGTCCAAGTCAATCATTCTATCTTTTCACACTTCATTTTGGGACAAGGCGGTTGACAAATTTGACTCCGAAATTAATTATGGAATATGGAAATTAGATGGGGTTAAATTTTTAATAAAAATCCTTTATGGATATATCATCTTAATGGGTTATATTAGAGAAATTTCTGGTGGGTTCCTCCGAACTCCATAAAAAGTTGATTGGGCCGCATTTCGTGGACCAATCAGACCACCACCGGAACCACCACCTTAAGGTAACATTTTCCTTCTCTTTCTTCTTTTTCATGCATCTATGCATTAATTCATACATTGAGGACAATGCATGAGATAGGTGTGGGGGGAGGGTTCTAACATAATTTAGGTTTTTTCTTTTATTTAAAAAAAAATTTACATTTTCTTTACTTTTAAAAACTTTTTGAAAATAGAAACAATATTTTGATATTTTTTTGTAAGAAATTAATTCAATTTTAAGGAATAGGAAAATAAAAATTAGGATTTCTTAAATTTGGTCAAAATAAATTATTTGTTTGATTTTTAGGGTTAGGAAGATAATTTGTCAAAGTAATTTAGTCTTGATCTTTACCTTAATGAAATATGCATACTTCATACACTTATACACTTAGGGTAAAACAAAGATTCTTATGCCTTATATATATAAAAAAAAAATATCTATGAAAGATGAACAAATCTAATTATTGATTAACTAGGTACTTTGGCCTAAGCAAGCCTTAGTACTTATGCGAAAGATGATTAGATAAGTTTAAGAAAAAAATATAAAATCTTCTGATTAAGCTGGGTATTTGTGCCTAATAAAGCATAAGAATTTACGCCTAAAAGGGGTCCATATAATAAAATCCTTAGTTTTGTGGCCTTGTTTGCTCAAGTCCTTAAGTCCTTGGGGTGTTTTCTCACCCGGTGCCCTAAGACCGTTTGGTTTGGGAGTCATCGATTAAAGGCTCGTTACATGGGCAGATTAGAAAGCCTAATAGAACTAAGGAATAATACCACAAAAAAAATAATATATATATATATATATATATATATATATATATATATATATATATATATATATATATATATATATAAGGCATAAGAGTTAGAGTTAATGAACCCTTAGTCAAAATTTCACGATCACAAGGTGCATATGACTTAGGATAAAGTAATAGACTAGATGAGAAGTACAATTTGACTCCTTACTTTGATTGATAACAAATTTTTGAATAGAGACTAAGTTTAGGAATGAAAATTGAGTTTTCCTATAACTTATAGATTATTTAAATCTTACAATTATATTTCAAATATTTTTCTCTTTCAAAATGCTTTTCGAAAATACTGACTCTTTGTTTCTCTTTCTTTATGGATTTTGTGGGTGTAATCCACTGAAAACCCTCACGAGACAAAACTCATCCTCTAGGGGAAACCTAGAGGTTTAACAGCTTGTTGCACATGCTCAGTGCAATCGTGTGACCTGCGAAAGTGGTCTAATAATCCTCAGTATAGTTTAGTTGTTTTGCTCGAGGACGAGCAAAAGATAGGTATGGGGGTGTGATTGGTCACTAATGTTGCATATTTAGTATCATATTTCCATACTTATTATAAATAAAATCTGCATTGTCCTAATTAAATGCTTAATTTATTTGCAGGCCCATTCCTTAAGGAGATGAAGAGAAATGAGCCCAAAAGTCCACCAAATTCTGAATTAAATCAGAATTAATTTGAGCTCAGTGAATCAGGGCAAAATCAAGAGTTTGAAAACTGGTTGAGGAAAATCCTCTCAGAATCGATCGGTTAAAGCCAAGAATCAAATGCCATTTCGTCACAATCCTGGACTCAAATGAGAAAACCAACTGAAGATAAATGCAGAAGGAAAAATCAGGGAGACCCACCAACAGAGTGTGGCCACCTGGCCACACCCTGGCCGCGGAAACGCGGCCAAAGCCGCGTTTTCGCGGCTTGGTTAAGGAGTTAGGGGGAGCGTTTGCTCCCCCAATCTTCCCGGGATTCTCCCCTTATGGTTTTTGCCTATAAATACAGGTTTCAGCTGAGCAAAATGGGACGACCATGCAGAGATAGGATTTAGCCTAGTTTTCATTTCTTGCAGTTTAGCTTTTTCTTTCTTTTTATGTAATTTGTATGTAAGCTTAGGTTAGATGAAGATTCATGTAAGTAAGAGAGAGAGAGGCTTATGTTGAGAGTGACACCGATGTACCCTCCTCCTTTCTTCCATCGTTTCAAGCAATAAAGGTAATATGTTTATGTTCTTCTTTACTTTCATTTTCTTTTTCTTCTTCCTACTTTACCTCTTTTGTTTTTGATGAGCTTGCAAGTGAATCCAGAAGCATATGTATGACGATGTTGTGTGAGTGCCAACGATAGTTCATGAAGACGTTCTCCTCCTCAAGATCCGTATCACTTCATTCTTGCTCCGCTTGATGATATAATGCGAACGGGGACTGAGCTCGATCCTATGATCTATGCGTTGAACGCCTCCAAGCAAGGTAGAACATGCAAGGGTTCCAGGTAAGTCATCAACCAAACTAAGTGAGTACTTCTTTCATCTTCTTTCTTCACTTTTTTATTTCTTAGTTTAGATCACCTACACTCACTTCCTTCATTGCTCCTTTTCACTTCTTTGTAAATAATCATTTGTACATAGTCACTTTCTAATTCTCTCCACTTTCTTCATTCTACCGTTTTCTTTCTAACTTTAACATAACTCTTTTTTCATTTTTATTTCTTAAAAACAAAGAAGAACTTTCGTTTTTCTTCATAAAGATTTCAATAAAAAAAACCTTGAACGCTTCTATCGCTAACCCTCCTTGTGGATCACGACCCGCATAGCCACTTGTTATAGCGGTAAGAATTAAGCAATTGCACATCTCTATGTTGAAGTTCTGAAATTTCGTATTTTTGTGCAGGTTCAAGCTTCAATCATAGCAATCTGAAAAGTTTCAGGTCGATTCATACCTTCAGCCTCTATCTCGTGCAAGATAAGTTGGAACTCTTGCACCTGACTGATCACAGTCTTATTATCCACTATCTTGTACTTCAGAAATTGTCCAACGATGAACTTCTTGGTACCGGCATCCTCAGTCTTGTACTTCTTAATAAGACTGGCCCATAACTTCTTTGACATTGTGATTGGACTGTAGACATTGTAAAGAGAGTCATCCAGTCCATTTAAATATAGTTTCGGCAAAGGAAGTCACCTTGCGTTCATGCATCGACTGCAAGGACTGAGTCTCGATCAGTTCTGGGTTCTAGTGGATCCTCTTGCAATGGTCAAATAGAAAAGCATCTTCTGTTGCCACCTCTTGAATTCTGTGCCATCGAATTTTCCTGACTTCTCCGGTTCGGATTAGGAAGTGGAGCAGGCATCAAAGGTTTGAATTTGTATGTTTGGTGCCTTACTTGAGCTGTCTTGATTAGTCTCAGTCATTTTCTGTAATTTCAAGCAGAACAGAAGTAAGTAACTTCAATTATAATTGTCTTAAAATTGTTAGGTCTAGGAATCAATCTGAAAGCTAATCAATGTTATCGATCTAATTGGCTAAGTCGGTGAATATCAGATAGAGGTTTTCCGTTCAATAAAACGTTCCTTAATTACAGAACCACCTTTCATAAATAAATATGCGAAAAGTTACATTAGTTGGGAAATTTTTTGAAAAATCATTCGATTTCAAAAGAATTAGTTTACGTGAATCTTAAATGTAGAGAAATTGTCTATTTTTTAATGAAGAAAATTTCTTGAAAACACATTTGTGTCAGTGTGTTTATATACATCTCTCACCACTTCTATAGAAATTTCCAACTTAGCTCGAAGGGTTGTCATAAATTTAATGGATGTATGCACAGGAATGTAAATTGATACAAATGTATTTGATCTTATCTGGCTCCAGAGATGTCTCAATTGCAGATATGGTTAAGAGTTTCCTTTAGGAGCTATTTGGTTAGGGGTGAAAGTGAGAAAGTGAGAAAATAACAATAGTTCTCTTTTGGAATTCAAGAATTGGTTTGTGAGTTTTTCGGTGTTTAGATGTTATTTGGGAAGTGTGATTTGAAAAATGTTATGTCTTTTTCAGTGTTTGGATGATAATGTGAATGTGAAAGTAAAAAAATTGACCACACAGTTGATCAAAAAAAATATTAAAATAAATTAATTAAGAAAAATAAAAATTAGATTATAATTGAATGCAAGTGAGATTTACATGACCACAAAATTAACTGTTTTGAGCTACAACTTATTATAAATGAGATTTATATAATCACAAAATTAACTGTTTTGAGCTACAAAATTAACTAAAGCACCCTGAAAGTGAGAAAGTAATTGTGTAAAAGAGAAAGAAAAAGAAAAAGAGTTCTCTCTTTTATTTCTTCTAGCATTTAATAGATAAGAAAGTGAGCAATTGTACTTTCTCATTATCTAACTTTCACCCGAATCAAACTCGCTCTTAGTGAACAATATTTGTATTCATATTTATGATTTAAAACACGCACAAATATAATATTTTATATATGATTTATAAAACAATATTCAAATCTGACTTGCCCCCCTTTATTCCACGAAATATCTCGAATACTCGAGTCAGACTCTGACATGTTTACAACCCTAATTCCGGCAAAACCCTCCCCATCCCAATCTAATCTCTTCTCCATCAAATGGTCCACACACTGATCAACATGAGAACATCCCAACTCAATCCAACACCACCTCAAGACCCACTTAGAGCCAAAAGTAAAAATTAAAACAGTAGAAAGGAAAAAGATAAAAACAAACAAAAAGGAAGAGTAACACACCAGCACAGGAGTAAGTCCCCACAGGGCCACACCCACTGAAACACAAAAAATTATCGAGAGAGAGAGAGAGGCCCCCTCCATCTTGATTCTTGAATCCAGAGCAACCCCCCCTGTTTGTCTTGTGGGGAAGAGAAGAGGCCCAACCCCCCAATTTCCCCATGTCCCAATTCCCCCGCCGTTTTCTCCTTGGATTATAACTCCCTTCCCTTCTCTCTCTATTAAAATTTTCACTCCTCCTCTCTCTCATGAGATAACTCACCATCTCTTTTACTCTCTCCTACAACAACCGCGCGCTGCTTCCTACTAGCTCCCACTGCTGCTTCTCCTTAGTAGCATGCTCGCGGCCTCATCCCCTTGTTTTTTCTGATGGCCTCCTCTTCCTCTTGCCTCCTCCTTCACGATCCCAACTCCTCTATTTCTACTGCTACTACTAATCAAACCCACTCTCACTCTCTCAATCCACAACAAGAAGACCTCTTCCTCTTCTTCTTGCAGCAGCAGCAGGAAGATCTCAACTCCGCCGCCATCCTCAGCAGCAGAATGGTAAGAAAAAGACCCATCTCTGAGATCTCCGACGACCCATCTCCCCCATACTCTGTCTCTCTCCCCTCTCCTCCTCCGATGATCCCATCTCTGCCGCCGCCTCCTCCTCCTCCTCCTGTCTCTGTCTGCGGCTTCTCCGGCCTCCCACTCTTCACTCCATCCGCCGAGGCCGCCAGCTCCTCCGCCGCCGAACCCCCTCTCTCCTCTCCGACGCCTCCGCCTCCTCCTCCGCTGCCTGGGTCGATGGCATCATCCGCGACCTCATCACCAACGCCCCGCCAGAGGTATCCGTCCCCCAACTCATCCACAACGTCCGAGAAATCATCCACCCTGCAACCCTCACCTAGCCTCCCTCCTCGAGAACCGCCTCCGCCTCCTCCTCTCCGACATTCTCCCCTCCTCTCCCGCCGCCGCACCGCCGCCGGAGCCCTCCCACAAGAGGAGGAGAGAGGAACCAGACCTCCCCCCTCCCCCCCCCCCTCCCCCTACTTCGCGAGCCAAAAGGGTTGCCTCAACATCAGCCTCCGCCTCATCCGAAGAAGCAGCAGCCACCGTCGCCGCCGCCGCCGCCGCTAGAGGAAAAAACGAGGAGATCTGCAAGCAGAAGCGAGACGAAGAAGGGTTGCATCTCTTGACCCTCTTGCTGCAGTGCGCTGAGGCCGTCGCCGCCGACAACCTCGAAGAGGCCAACAGGATGCTTCTTGAAATCTCTGAGCTCTCCACTCCCTTCGGTACCTCGGCGCAGCGGGTCGCCGCCTACTTCTCCGAGGCGATGTCGGCACGCCTCGTCAGCTCCTGCCTCGGCATCTACTCCCCTCTCCCCGCTGGGCCCCACCGCCACAAGCTCGCCTCCGCCTTCCAAGTCTTCAACGGCATCAGCCCCTTCGTCAAGTTCTCGCATTTCACCTCCAACCAAGCGATTCAGGAGGCGTTTGAGCGCGAGGACAATGTCCACATCATCGATCTCGACATAATGCAGGGTCTCCAGTGGCCTGGGCTTTTCCACATTCTGGCGTCGCGGCCCGATGGGCCACCGAGGGTGAGGCTGACGGGTCTCGGGAGCTCGATGGAGTCGCTGGAGGCGACGGGGAAGAGACTTTCGGACTTCGCCGAGACGCTGGGCCTGCCGTTTGAGTTCATCCCCATTGCCGACAAAGTGGGGAATCTGGATCCTGAAAGGCTCGGGGTTCGCCGGAGAGAGGCGGTGGCCGTCCACTGGCTGCACCACTCGCTGTACGATGTCACGGGCTCTGACACCAACACACTGTGGCTGCTACAGAGGTGAGTAATAAGTCTCCGAGTTTGTTTCAGTTTTTGATAATGGAGGCTAGGGGTAATGATGGGTCTTTTGATAATGAGAGTTGGGGCTTACTTCTTCTTTGATCCTTTCTCTTCTTCCTTTGCTCTTTTTTTTCCCTCTTCTTGCCTTTTTTCGTTATTATTGTCTTTGAGACTGGAGAGATTGAGGAAAAAGGGTTGCTTCTTTCTTTTTGAAGAAATTATGAGAGAGAGAGGGGAAAAGTGATGATTGTTTTTAGTACTTTGAGCTTCTCAACGTCAACCTTTTTGAGCTTGTGTTCCCCTTTGAAATTTTTAAGAGGGGTCTAAGCTTATGCCTTTTCTTCTTCTTGCAATGATTATGAAGCCAGTGCCTTTAGAAAACTATGTTGAGTTGAGATTGGCAATACTGCCTCTCTTCTTCTTTGTTTATTGCTAGCCTTTTCTTTCTTTCTTTGTTAGGGATGGGTGAAGATTGCGTCTCTCTTTCCTCTGTCATTATATTCTTGTTCTTGCAACAAGAAAATGGGCCTTGGACTTGTACCAAGTCCTTTTATTTTTTCATTTTGTCTCCTTTTAAGTTTGTTACAAGATTAAGGAAATGTGTAGCAGTTCAAAGTTTTTTCCTAAATATGATGCACTGTAGCACTCCTTTTTGTAATTTTGTTAACAAGTGAGAGTGTTCAATTTGCAGGCTGGCTCCCAAGGTGGTGACTATGGTGGAGCAGGACCTAAGCCAGTCAGGCTCATTCCTGGCCCGATTCGTCGAGGCGATCCACTACTACTCCGCCCTCTTCGACTCCCTCGGCGCCAGCTACGGCGAGGACAGCAACGAGCGGCACATCGTCGAGCAGCAGCTGCTGTCACGGGAGATCCGCAATGTGCTGGCCGTGGGCGGCCCCTCGCGGACCGGTGAGATCAAGTTCGGCAATTGGAGGAAAAGCTCAGCCAATCTGGGTTCCGCGGTGTGTCCCTGGCTGGCAATGCGGCGGCCCAGGCCACGCTGCTCCTCGGCATGTTCCCTTCCGATGGCTACACTCTAGTCGAGGAGAACGGCACGTTGAGCTCGGGTGGAAAGATCTCTGCCTGCTCACTGCCTCAGCCTGGAAGCCCATCCACTCCACTTCCAAAGCTCATCAATTTTGTGCTTGACTGATAATGGTTTGGTTGAGAGGATTAGCTCATCAAAAGTGGTTCCAGGACATGAGAAATGCTTAGCTCAGTGAGTGAACAAGTGCAACAAACGCAATAGAAAGAGAGGGAGAGGGAGGGAAAAGAAATTTTTGTTTTGAGATCACTGTTGCTGTTTTTTGTAATCAAGTACCGTAAACAAGGTGAGCAAGAAGAAAAGCTGCTTTGTTTGCTGCGTTTATTGCCATTGACAGGTCGTTTTCCTCTTGTTTCCCAGTTTGGCTCGAGGTGAGGTGAGCTGGGGAAAGAAATATGCGTCTTTTTTTTCTAATGAAAAACTTTGTTTTCTACATGGAGATTGAAGAGAGGGAGCCAATTGTTGTGGTGTAGTGAGGGGAGGAAATTTATGAGTTGGCTGTGATAATGAACTCTGGAAATGTTTTTGGCTGGCATGCTGCAAGTTGCCAAGCGTGCATGTTTGTTTTGTCTCATCTTCTCTTGGTCACGGGACGGAGGTTGAGAGAGTCGTAACGAGTTGTGTGTTACTAGTTGTGGAAGGAGAGGCTTGCAAAGTATGGCATACTTTGTATTTGCACATGGGGGTAAATATGCTATAATTAAGCATGTAAAACATCTGATTTTGATGACTTGATGCTCTTTTCTGTTTCAGAAAAGATTTGATGCTAGAACCTTTCAATTTCCAGTTTGTTTCTGGTGAATGTCTCAAGAAGAAACTCTTTCTAAATAAATGACTAGAGCTGGCATCCGAAAGCGTCATTATAGTATAGCGATAAAGTTTTTTTATTTTTTCTTTTTATGCGTATTGTGGTGGGGATTTTCCATCACAGACAATTGGACGCTCTTGATTGATCCTGTTAAAAACGAAGAAAAAGAAAACCTATTAGCTCAGGAGCACCGGTATTGTGCCGGCTGAAAATCCTCGAGCGTGAGAATAAATATCCTTATTTGAAGAAAAGTAAAGAATATTATTGCATGCGGTTCTCACTACTAATCAGAAGCTAACATCTTTCTTCATGGAGATAGAGGTGTATTTATATCCACTTGAATTATCATCATAGGTGTAGATATTTTGGATCTCCATAACGACATGATTTGCATGTTATGAATTTCTCGTAATCAATTGGGTCGCGCCGCTTGATTGTTGGGATAGCCATGCAGAGATATTCGCACTACCCATAATAACCAGCATTGATATCGAGGCATTGTAACGGTTGAAATGCGGGGACGATCTGACAGCATAGCCGGTTTCATAAATCGCGGGGATAGTGTCGTCCAGCTGTAAGCAAAACAGGAGCAGCAAGCTTCAAAGGATTTTTGTGTCTGACCTTAGGTAGCTCTGGAAAGGAGATTTGGGTAACTCTGGAAAGGATTCTTATATCAATTATTGGAGTCCCCGGAGAGTTGCACATCTCCGGTTAAGTAGTAAGTCCGAGTAAGTAATCAGATGTGAGCTCTGTTGTGACTATCACCGATCAAACAATAGAGAAACGCTGAGTTAAAAACTTGACATCGTAAGTGGAAGCGTAGAAGATCTACCATATGGTTAATATATAGCGATTTGTATGACTTGAAGTTTGTGTCAACGAGAGGCGGGAAAAAGTATTTTATTACTTTTATTGATGACTGTACAAGATACTGTTAAGTATATCTTCTAAATAGTAAGGATGAGGCGGAGAATATGAATCAAATAAATTCAGTGAGTTATGTGCTAAATATAGAACATTTAGGGTTAATACATAGAGATTTATGTGACTTGAAGTTTGCGCAAATAAAATACGCAAAAAAATATTTTCTTACTTTTATTGATGACTGTACAAGATACTGTCATGTGTATTTTCTAAACAGTAAGAATGAGACAATGAGTATGTTTATAATATATAAAGTCGAGGTTGAGAATCAACTTAATAAGAATATAAAAATTCTAAAATCCGATTGGGACGAAGAATATGAATCAAATAAATTCAGTGAGTTATGTGCTAAATATAGAACCTTTAGGGTTAATATATAGCGATTTGTGTAACTTGAACTTGCGGAAATAAGAGGCGGAAAAAAATATTTTATTAACTTTATTGATAACTGTACAAGATACTGTTATGCGTATTTTCTAAACAGTAAGAAGACAATGAGTATGTTTATAACATATAAAGCCGAGGTTGAGAATCAACTCAATAAGAATATAAAGATTCTAAAATCTAATCGATGCGAAGAATATGAATCAAATGAACTCAGTGAGTTATGTGCTAAATTTGATATAATACATCAAATTACAGCACTATATACTCTTCAGTAGAATGAGAGAACTGGGCGATAAGAAACATCTTGGGAAGGAACTCTTCCTACTACCCAGCATCATAAAAAGCTCCCTCTAAAGAAGGCAAGCTGAATAAGAAATACTCCTAATGGCAACTTGTACTAACATTTATATCAGAGAATTGAAATCATGCAAGTATCTTCCTTCAATACCCCCAGCCCATGCAGGGGCGGCTCAACCTTTAGACGAACGAGACGGTCGCCTAGGCCCCCAAATATAGTGGGGCCCCAAAAATAAATTAGTTATATTAATATTAAAAAGATTAATCATATTTATGAAATGTTGATATATCTGAGTGGTTAAGGAGAGACTTGAAATATGTTGGGCCCACCCGCGCAGATTTTAGTCATGTTGTTAACAAAGGTCATGTTTTTATAACTGTTTTATTTCAACATTTGATATTTTTGCCTTCTGTTAATAAATTGCTAATCATTTTCATCCTTTTTTGAAGCAAAAATTAGAAAATATTTTACTCTATGTTGATTCTAATGTAATTGTTGAATATATTTTTTCAGTAAAGTAAATTATCTTGTAAACTAGTTCATCCGCTTCCACTAACTAATTAATTATAATTAGAGTCTCTTTTACTTTTCCTCAAAACTTCCTCTCTCTAATTATAATTAAAATCCCTCCACCCTATAAATCACGCACAACCCCGAGCTCGGTCACAACTAATCCAGGGTATTAACACATCATGAACCGTATCTTTTTTATGTATGAATTTTGAATGTTTTTTTTTGATTTTTTCTTTTAAATTCTGAGAGGTGTTTGAACTTTTGAAGTTCCTGATATTCTAATTAAGCTTTAGATTGTCTTTCTATAATGTCAAAAACGGATTGTGTTTTGCTTTTTCACTACTATTAATAAACTTAAAGAAATGTAAACAGTTGTTGTTCTTGATTGAGTGTTTTTAACTAAGGCTATCTTTTGAATTTTTACTTTTATTTAGATATTCTGAGAAGTCTTTTTTGAATTTTAACTTTTATTTCAGATCTTCTGTGAAAATTTCTGCGGTTAATAGAGTAGTAGTTAAATTGAAATTTGTGGATTCTATTAACGATGAACAAGTATTCGATTAGTTCAAGCAATAATGGGCTGCCAACATGAATTTAAACATCATACACCAAATTGTATTTCCTTATGTAGTAGTTCAATAAAGTGTTTAGTTTTTGTATCATCTGATTCGTTGTGACCCTTATAGGAGTAATCATATATGTTTAGGTAATATTTTCTTTTTCTCCATTTCTATTTCCTACAATTTTGATTTGTTTAATGCAGGGGCGACTCACAAAGTTAGAAGAATTATTTTTCAATAAAATATTGATTAAATAAAATATTAATTAATGTTAATTATTTTTTAAAATATATTTTAAAAGGGCGTCATTTGAAACTTTTGCCTAAGGCTTTCCTAGAAATTGAGCCGCCCCTGAGCCCATGTATAATCTCTAAGTATATCAACTTTGATCGTCTCCCTTGATATAAAAATATAAATTGCTCAGACAACGTTCTGGCAATCCTAGTACATAATTTTTTGTGTGTTTGGGGTGTGGGGTGGGTTGGGGTGGTGAAGGGAAGTGGTCGTGCTAGTTCTAGGTTAGCCATGTCTTATCACATGATTCACATCTCATGGATCCCCAACAAAATCTCGTGTAGCAGTTTCATGCTTATGTCCTGCCATGAATCAAACAATCAGTTGACATGAGGGGTCAAGATTGCAGGAAATCTTCGTTTTTCTACCTTAGATACTCCCTAGAATTGAAACAAATTATTTGCCTATAGAGAGATTGTATTGTATGTCTGCATAAGATCGTAACAAAGCCACTGAATAATGGTAAACTTTCGACATGAGTTATCTCAATGGCTCCAAATGCATTGAAGTACCTCCAATTGCTTCGTGATTCTAACCTATCTTGTGTTTGCCTCCTCTATTTGATACTTCTTTTAAAAGTACAGCCTCAAGTCTCGAGCAATCTGATCTTTTGAAAAACCATGTTTTCTGCATGGAGATTGAAAGAGAGAGGGAGCCAATTGTTGTGGTGTAGTGAGAGAAGGAAATTTATGAGTTGGCTGTGATAATGAACTCTGAAATGTTTTTTTGCTGGCATGCTGCAAGTTGCCAAAGCGTGAATGTTTGTTTTGTCTTGTCTTCTCTTGGTCACGGGACGGAGGTTGAGAGAGTCGTAATGAGCTCTATGTTACTAGTTGTGGAAGGAGAGGCTTGCAAGGTATGGCATACTTTTTATAGGCTCGTGTATTTGCACATGGTGGTAAATATGCTATAATTAAGCAGGTAAAACATCTGATTTTGATGACTTGATGCTCTTTTTTCTTTTAGATAAGATTTGATGCTTGAAAATATCAATTTCCAATTTGTTTCTGGTGAATGTTTTAAGAAGAAACTCTTTCTAAACATATGGGGCTGTTTGTTTCGCGTAAGAGGTTGTAAAAGGTCATAATTCGTAAATGACTTACTTCCTATTTACAACTACGGTGTTTGTTTGGATCGTAATTTATAAAAGACTTATGCAACCTAATTGCCACTCACTTGCAACTCAATTACCACTCACTTACAACTCACTTACAGTTAATTTCGTGGTCATGTAAATTTTGTATTATTTTTTATATTAATATTAATTTTTTAATATTTAGTATTTTAGTATATATTTGCAATATTTAAATTTTTTAAATTACCAAATAGTTAATTTTGTTGTCACCTTTTTCACTTACGACTTACACATTGCGACAATCAAACACTGTAAAACACAATACATTTTTTCATTTACTACTTTACATTACCAACTAAATACCGTAAAACTTACATGCATGTAACTCATTTACAACTATAAAAGAATTTATCAATTACGACTTACGAATTACGGCCAACTACAATAACCAAACAGACCCACAAATGACTAGAGTTGACATCCGAAAGTGTCATTCTAGCATAGCGATAAAGTTTTTTCTTTTATTTTATGCATATTGTGGTGGGGATTTTCCACCACAAACAATTGGACGCTCCTGATTGATCCTGTTAAGAACGAAGAAAATGAACACCTGTCAGCTCAGGAGCACTAGTGTGGTGCCGGCTGAAGACCCTCGAGCGTGAGAATAAGTATCCTTATTTGAAGAAAAATAAAGAATACTATATGAATGTGATTCTCACTACTAATCAGAAGCTAACCTCTTTCTTCATGGAGATAGAGGTGTACTTATATCCACTTGAATTGTTATCGTAGGTGCAGATATTTTGGGTCTCTATAACAACATGATTTTCACGTTATGAATTTCTCATAATCATCTTGGTCGCGCCGCTTATTTGTTGGGATAACCATGCAGAGATATTTGCACTACCCATAACAACCCGCATTTAATAGGGACATTGGAACGTTTAAAATATGGGAACGATCTGACAGCATAGCCGGAATCGCAAATCGCAGGGATCGTGTCATCCAACTATAAGCAGCCAGGAGCAAGAAGCTTCAGAGGGTCTTCGTGTCGGAGCCTTGGGTAGCTCCAGAAAGAATCCTTATACCAATTATTAGAGTCCCTAGAGAGTTGCACATCTCCGGTTAAGTAGTAAATCCGAGTAAGTAATCTCTGACCAGATGTGGGTTCTATTATGATTTATCACCGATCAAACAATAGAGAAATACCGAGTTGAAGACTCGGCAGCGGAAGCGGAAGCGTAGAAGGTCTACCACTAAAGAGCAATTGAGATTAAATCATTACACAATAAAAAAATCAGATTTAATGTGGTTGGGCAATGTGCCTAGTCCACGAGGAGGAGAAAAATCTTTATTGAAAACAGAGAAGAAAATACAAGAGTTATAAGAAGTTTTTTCTCTCTTTTCTCAACTCTCAATGGTGTAAATCTGAATTTCTCTTGAATCTTGACTCACATTTAAAATGCCACCCCAAGAGGTTTATATGAGCCCCTAGGATGATCCTAATCTAATACAAACATCAACTATCAAATCAACACCGCCTCAGAGAAAGAGAAAACCCGAATCCAATCCAAAACAAGAAACAAAACCGTATTAGAAAACTCTCAGAACCTGACATTAGTCGACTAGGGCAAATTATTAATCAACTAATACTAAGTATTAGTCGACTATACCCAAAATCTAACCTACTACTGTAACACAATCAGAGAACTTAACTCTTTGTTGCAGGGCCTAGTCGACTACACCAAAATATCAGTTGACTAACCCAAGACTTAGTCGACTAATAAGACCTATTAGTTGACTAATAATCATGCACAATACTTGTACATGTCCGTACTTGATCTGTGAAGATTGTAATACCTCCCTCTGAACCTGAATTCTTCTCTATTGAATATGAGACACTCTAAATACTAATAATCTCCACCTTGACTTATGTTCATTGAGTTCATCCGTAGAAATTGGCCTCTACTTCATTCGTCTTGCTTCTTTCCCTTTTGTAACTTCACATGGCTCACTCTCAAGAGCTTGTTCGCCACTTTATCTTTAGAGAATCTTAATGAAGTTCAGAGATGCTCTGAACTTCTCCACTGAGATGGTCTTTGTCATCATATCTGCTGGATTCTTCTTCGTGCTAGTCTTTACCAAATCGATCACCTTATCATCCATAACTCGCTGACGTATCTTGTGATACCTCACATCAATGTGCTTCGTCTGCATGTGATATATGTGATCCTTAGCGAGATGAATTGTACTCTACCTGTCGTAATGAACACGAACTGAATCTTATATGATACTAAACGTCTCATACAATTCTCTCAACCACAAAGCTTCCTTTAATGCCTCAACTGTAGCTATGTACTCTGTCTCTGTCGTTAAAAAAGTAACTGTATCTTGCAACTCTATTTTCCAACAAATGATGCGCTCAGCTACTGTGAATACATAACCCGTCATAGATTTTCGCTAATCAAGATCTCCGGCATAATCTGCATCAACATAGCCTTGTAGTATCCTAAGCTTTTCTGTTTTCAATTTTTGAAATATCAAGCCTAGTCTCCTAGTCCCTCGTAGAAATCGTAGCACCCACTTTACTGCTTCCTAATGTTGCTTTCCTGAATTAGACATGAACTGACTTACTGTACTAATTGCATAGGTTAAGTCAGGTGTTCGCTGTTCGAAATTTAGAAAAACTCCATCGTTGTTGAACCCATTACAAATTATAAAAAATCCTAAGCTTGCTAAAATCTTTTAAAAGAATTGTATGGTGGTAAGAACAGTGTCGAATCCACAGAGACTTGTTAAATTTGGTTCTTAAAAATCTAAATTTAATTTTAATCTAGTTGGGAAATATTTGGATGAAAGTTGGAATCTTTTTCTATGAACTAAAATTCTATAAGCATTAAACTATAAAGTAAAAGAAAAACAAATACTAACAGTTACGAAGGCTAAATAAATAAAGTGATGGAAAAAGAAAGTAAAAGAGAGAAGGGGAAGAGAAAGATGAAACCTGAAATCAACACAAGAATTAGTTCCTTGTCGTCGCCTTGACGTCTCTCTCCTCTGAACGATGTTAAAAACTAGGGAAGTAGAAGACTAGCAACTGAAAAGAGAAGATGGTATGCACAAGAAAACATAAAATAAAGCATGAAATAAAAGAGAAGAATCGCATCACATAAGTTTAAAGAAAAGTATATAAAACTTAGGCTGAAATGGTGCACGATTTTTGAAGAAGATTGAATTTCATTGAAGATTGTCGTTACAAAACTTTCGATCTTCTTTAAAACTCGCATTACAATCCAAAAACTCTCCTCTCTATTACTTTTCGGCCTTCTGGTGTCCTCTGAGAATATGCCCTTTTCCCTATTCTCTACCTCTCTATATATAGTAGAATTAGTAGACAAACTCCTAATAGAAGTTGTGCACTCATCAAGAGATATATCTTCAAAACTTAAATTTGTACTTTGAATATAAGATAATATCCTCTCTTGACTTGGGGAGCAAGCTATTATTAATTTTAGAATTTGAATTCTCCCTTATCACCAAACTTGATTTGACTTATCCAGAATTTTATATGAGACTTCAATTCTGAATTGGTCTGTAACTAGTTGGCATGTCAATTGTTGAACATGATTCATCAAAATTACAAATTGGAAACAATGGTCACATAAGAATTGTAGCCATTTAAATCTTCTTGCTGAATCTGAATCATAGGATTTGAGATTCTGTAGGGAAAGTTATGATCAAATATTAAAAGATGTTCAGTTTGAATCTGAGTCTAAATTGATTTAGAACTCCGAATTTAATTGAGCTTTCTTTTAAACTCCAAATCAGATTGCTTTATTAAACTTTGAATTTTTATTGGCTTTTTGAGTTTTTGGACTTCTTTCTTCTCTTCTTTCATTAATGGAAAGCATGAAATCACTAAGCAAAAATACAATTAAATAATAATATTTATAAAAATAAATATGAAAATATGACTAAAATATGCACATTTGATGAACAATCACACTCCATCACCTATCTATTGCTCGTTCTTGAGTAAAATAAAGAAAAAAAATTAAACTAACCTAACTCACTTTCGTAAGAATCATGATTGCATTTAGCATGTGCAACAAGTCATTAAACATCTAGATTACTTTTAGAGGACGAGTATTCTCTCGTGAGGATTTTTAGTGAATTACACCCACAAAATCTATAAAGAAAGGAAAAAATGAAATATTAGTATTTTTAAAATGCATTTTGAAAAAAGAGAAATATTTGAAATTTTTTTGCAAAAATTAGGAATCTATAAGTCTTAGGATCATCACTATTCATTCTTAAACTTAGTTTTCATGCAAGAATTTGTTATCAATCTAAGTTTAGGATTAAAACTGTATTTCTCATCTAGTCATTTAGTTAACCCTAAATCATATGCACATTTGTGGTTGTGAAATTTAAGTCAGGATTCTTCAACTCTAACTCTTATTTCTTTTTTTTTATATATATAGTTTAGATCTCTTAGGCTTTCTAATTTGCCTATGTAATGAGCCATAGGTGGGTGACTCCCAAACCGAACGATTTTAGGGCACCGGGTGAGAAAAATATCCTTAGGACTTAAGGACTCGAGCAAATAAGTACACAAAAACTAAGAATTTTTTATTTATAATATGGGTCTATTTTAGGCATGAATACTTATACTTTATGATGCACAAATACCCAGCTTAATCAAAGGATTTTTAATATTTTATATTTTTCTTTTTTTAATATTTTTTATAAGACATAAGAATCTTTGTTTCTGAACCTTAAGTATGTAAGTGTATAAAAAATGCATATTTCTTTAAGGTAAAAATCAAGACTAAATTACTTTTTCAATTTTTCTTCCTAGCCCTAGAAATCAAACAAATCATCTTATTTTGACTAAGTATAAGAAAATCCTAATTATGATTTTTCTATTCCTTAAAATTAATTTAATTTCTTATAAATAAGTTAAAATATAGTTTCCCTTTGAAAAAGTTTTTTAAATTTTTTTATATATACAAATAAAGAGAAAACCTTAAAAGCTTATGTTAGAACCCTCCTCACATTGTTCTCAATGTGAAAATGTATGCTCAATATGATGAATAACGATGCAAATTCAAAGATGTTGAAAGACAAGTTCTAACATTGAAAAATGAATAGGGTGAAGGGAATATAGTACCTTGGGAGCTTCAATAAGCATATAAGCTAATAAAAGAAAGAGAAAGTGAGAATAAATAAAAAGATGAAGGCACACCCTCAAATCTGGATAAAGACACCTCTCTATAGAAAAGAAATAGAAACTCTAGAAATAAAAGAAAATAAAAGAAAAAATAAAAATAAACTATCTACAACATCTCTTGGGTGCCCCCCAGCAACACTAAGTTTAATGTCTTTAGCCAGACACAACCACATGTCCCTAAACCTCCATGTATGGCTTTCCGATGTTAGACTAGAATATTAAACAGATTTCTCGCATGGTTCTTGAAGTGGGACAATGGTACATTAAAGAATGTAAAAATATTATCCAAGATTTTTTAATTTGAATGCAAAATTTCTCGAGTAACGTGGCATAGGTAGATAATTGTTTAATCACATCTAGAAGTGGAATGTCGATTTTGACTGGTTTGACATTTTCTTGTACTTCATCCATCCTAGTCTTATTCTCATCAAAATAGAAGGACTGACCTGCACGGAGTACATCCAATGACTCAATGGTTATCTTAAATCCGTAAAAGATTCAGAAGAAGAAACATATTCCTTCTGGTTTTGCTGCCTAAAAGTTGACTCTAAAAGTTTGTCAATTTTGAAATCATCTACTTGATCATGATCCTTTCCATCTGTTGTATTAACCTCAATTCAGTTTTCAAAAGATCGATTATTAGATGGCTCATCAAAAATGAAGGTATTCAAATCAAGTTTTCTTCTCTCAAAGGGAACTCTAGACTTAAGCTCCTCAACACATGTCTTCGCAGAACTATGATCACACTTATCCTTAAATAATTACTCAAGAAACATAGACTCATCATCCACACATACACCCTCAACATTATGATCAACATGCTTCAAAGTGATTGTATGCATCTGTTGACACTTTAAAAAGACAAGATTTCTAACTGGCCTGAACAATGTCTAACTTGTTGACATCTACAAAAGACAAGCGGCAGACAAGCTGACGACCAGTTCTTCACCCATCTCAAAGGAACGTATTAACAACTTGGACTCTACTGATTCAGTGAAGCAGATAGTAAGCCAAGAAAAGCTCGTGAAAAGGCCCAAGCAGGACCAAACACTAAGTTAGCTCAACACTTAGTCTCGCACGAGCCCACGAGATAAGTCTCGCATAAGAAGCCAAAGTTGCTTAGCATCGCAGGAAGCTCCTTCACAGCCTCGCTGCGAGCTAACTTACAACTTCGTATAAAAATGCTCAATTAACTCCGCAGAGAGTTAGCTTCGCTCAAAGCCCCATGCAGCTATGCAAAAGGGTAATTGATATGGTAACTTCGCCACAAAGTTATCCAGCTCAGCTGAAGAGCTTTCCTTCTAGCTTCACCAGATGCTTCTCTCAGCTCCGCATGAGCTTAACGCAATGACTCCGCTGCCGGTCTTTTTTGGTCACCTTTGACCAATCAAACCTCTATATGAGATCGAATCTAATTGAGATCAGATCTAATTGAGATTTGGCAGTTGTTTGCGATGATCTTTTGACTCTTCCAATCAAGTGAGAAGATCAGGGGAGATCTTTCAGTTATTTGGAAGAATCAAAGGAGTATCCCTCATCTAGCAGAGCAGATCAAGAGATCAACTATTCCTAACTTCGCGGAAGCTGATTCTAGCCTCGCGGCGAGGCTACTTACCGGATGTAAAACAGATTGACCCAATCTATTTTTAGATTTTCAGGGCGATTATACCCCTACTCCTCCTTATAAATAGCCTACCAGGGGCGAGAGGAAGAGATGAGGGAGCTAGAAAAGAAGAAAGAGGCTCAAAAAAAAAGAGAGAGACGGCTAAGGAAAGAGATCTACTCTTTTACTTTCAAGAATTCAGAGAATTACTTCTCTAATCAGGGTGCTAATACCCTAAGACCTTCCTTCCTCTCAAGGAATCTCCGGAGCCAGGCGAGAAGGAATTCCCAAGCGGAGTCAGCTCGAGAAGTAACAAGGGGCTCTACCAACCTTCTGTTCTCCGATTCCCCAAACTAGGTAAGAAGGGAGTCCCATCAGGCGGCAGTCTGATTGTCTGATCGATCGCATCGTTAAAGGGATAAAGTGATCTCGCACTGATCAGATCCTACCGGCACACTTTCCCAGAAATCTCAGAAGAGATCTACCTGTAATCTTTTTACTGCAAAGAATTACTTGTAATTTAGCTCCTCGACCCCTTTTTTATAAGTTTTCCCCTTTGCAAAAATCAATGGAAAATAAGATGGCGACTCCGCTGGGGACTGCATTCTCCACTGCTGAGAATCAAGTGTCGCAATACGACGATCAGACCTTCGGGTCTACTACTGAGTGCAAGGAAGTTGGCGTAGCCGGAACCCCTCTGGCTAATTCTTCGAAGCAAGTCTCTGTCGAGACAGATAAGGCTCTCCATAAGCCTACTACGGTCTTTTTGGCGCAACAAGGAGGGTCAAGATCTTGAGTCTGTTACCTTTGAAAACCTGGTCATTCATTTCAAATAAGAAAAATTCGAAGAACTCCTCTCTAGAGGTAGTCCAGTGCTCCACGCATGGAAGCATAGAAAGGTCACAATGGCCAAGGTTTTAGAGCAGAAACCAGACGCGGACTCCTCCCAACTCCTCTCAGCCTCGCGTATGGCTAGCCAGGTTCCCTGTGAACCTGAGTCTCTCTCTTTCAAAGCAGATGTGGAGGCCAAAGCAGAAATCTCTATATGAAGCTTTAGGTGTAGCTACGCCACAGGTCCACCTGTCCCGCGAAAATAAAAGCAAGATGCCTGCCTGCTTCGTTGAGACTATCAGCCGTGAAGCTAAAACGGCGACTATACTTTCGCCTAATTCAGGAGCAGCAACTCTTCGTGCCAACCTCGTTCTCATGAGCGAAGCTACTGATGCATGGCAAATACAACGCCAGTACATCAGGGTACGCGTGGAGTTCTCAGCCACCAGGCTAGAACCAAAGCACCCACCGGTGCTACCTCCTTCGCAGCAAGGTAGCGTGCAAAGCACCACAGTGTGCTCCACTCCCCAGTTCATCAAGCACTAAGCTCGCTCTTCGCAGCGGAGCTAAGGGAACATCTCTAAGTGTTGATAGCGGTGCTTATGCAACTTTAGCACCCAAGGACATTCTAAAAGTTCTTAACTACGAAGCTAGAGCTAAACTATCTTCGCAGTAAGGTAGCGGATAAAGCACCACAACGTGCTTCGCCTCCTAGCTCCTCAAGCGCTAAGCTCGCTCTTTGCAGGGGAGCTAAGAGATTGTCCCCAAGTATTGATACCGGTGCTTATGCGGCTTCAGTACCCAGGGCAATTCCAAAGTTCTTAGCCGCGAAGTTAGAGCTAAAGCACTATCTAGTGCTAATCACCTCTACAGTGATGAAAAGAACAAGGCATCGTCCTATGCGCAATCCAACACAGCCTCTGTGCTGGGTCGCTTAAACCAGGCTACATCTGACTTGCGAGAGTTCTTAATGAACAAACGGAAGTCAGATTTACTGCAAACTTCTCCCGCTTGTTGACAGCAAGTGGGATGTCAGTTGGTGACAGTCCATTCAGTCCATTGCCGCCTGGGACCAATCCTCGCCACTCCTCCAAACCGACGTTCAATTTTTGATCGGCTATCGGTGCAAGCTCCTGTGAAGCATCATAAAAAGAGCATATCATAAGATCTACTAGATCTGCCCTCTGCATCCGTCAATATGATCGGAAGGGGACTAGAATCGCGTAGGGGCAGACGAACAACGCATACTGCTACCTCTCCTTCCTTCAGTTCTCCAGATTCAGATTATAGTCTGGGCTTACGCCAAGTCTTGGTGCACGAAGAAGGCGTCTTCTGAAACACCAGATCTAGGGCCGTAATACCCTATAATTACGAACAGCCATTGTAATACCCTGTTCCCGGAATACGTACTTAGTTGCGTATTCAGATTTTCCGATCGTATTTTTTCGATTTGTTTCCTATATTTGTTTTGCTTTATGAATTCTTTATATGATTGTTTTGTCTTGGATTTGGATTCGTGGACTCGGAGTCAGTCCCAGTCCGAACCAGGAACTCGATTATAGTTATTATTCGATTTGGTCTTTCCGGTGATTAGATTTGACCGATTTTAGTTTTAAATATCATTTTCCATTATTATATATTTTCTATGATTTTCTAGATTTTTCTGGAATTAAAATGAATTTCTTCAAAACCGGTGTCGGCCAGTGCCGCTGACCGATTCCCGGATTTTTAATTCTCAAACTGTTTGGAATTTCTCGAAGAGTCTTTAGACATTTCTTCTTAGAGTAATATTTCCTACCTAAATCCTTTTTCTGGAGATTTTACGAATTTATGAATATTCCACCGGAGTCGGTAGATAACCGATTCCAGGATTTTTAATTCACAAACAGTTAGGAATTTCTAGATGGTCCTTTAGACTTTATTTCTTAGAATCATATTTCTTATCTAAATACTTTTTCTGGGGATTTTATGATTTTATGAAAATTCCATCAGAGTCGGTAAGTAGCTGATTCCAAGATTTTTAGTTTACAATCGGAATTGAATTTCTGAATTCCGCTTTCACTTTACTTCTTAAAATCATATTTTATTCTTTAATACATTTTCTGGGATTTTTCAGAATTTATCAAGATCCGGCCGACCCGGTGTAGATCGGTATCGGCGGTTGACTTCCGGATTTTTTATTTGAAAATGAGATTTTATTTCTGAAAACCGATTTCACTATATACCTTAAAATAATATTTACTATTTTTGAGATTATTTCGAGACCTTTCCGGATCAGTCCAATTTTTCAGTATTTTCAATGTTTTGGGATTTCCCAGATTCGGAATATCATCTAACTTATTTTTCTTTTCTTTCCTTCCCCATTTTCCCCATCCACTCCTTTTTCCTCTATATTTTCTTTTTCTTTTTCCCCAAAATTCCTCCACCACACAATCCTCCAAAATATCTCCTCCTTTTCCTTTTTATTTTCTTTTCCTTTTTCTTTTCCTTTTCCTTTTCATTTTCTTTCTTTTTCTCTTTCTTCCTTTCTTTCTTCTCCTTCCCCTGGCGCCAGCGACAACCACCTCCTCCTCCTTCTTCCCCCCAAAATTCTCCCTCTCTCTCACTTCTCTTCCCAAATTCTCCCTCAACTCTCTCTCTCTATCTCCTCATCTATCTTCTCCACCATTCAATTCCTCCCACTTCCTTCTCTCTCTCCTCCTCCTAGATCCGGCCACGAACCATCGCCGCCGACTCCTCTCCTCCGGCGCTGCCCCGGCGAGGGCAGACCGCCGCCGGCGCCTTGCCGGCGGCCTTGGGCGCGGCCAGGGGGCCTCGGGCCCCCTGTGCTCTGGTGTGGAGGGGGCGGGGCCCCCTCCTTCTTCTCCTCGGGGTGGCCGGCGCCACCCCGATTCTGGCCGCCGCCGGCGGTGAGCCGGCGGCCGCGGGCAGCCAGGGGCCACCTGGGCCCCTGTGCTGGGGCGGAGAGGGGGGCAGGCCCCCTCTCCTTTTCTCTCTGTTGAGGGGGGCAAAGCCCCCCTCTTTCCTTGCTGGGGGGGGGGGCAACAGCCCCCCCTGTGTTCTGTGGAGGGGGCGGCGCCCCCTCCTTCCTCTGCCGGCGGCCGGCGCCGCCCGCGCCGCCGCCGCCTGGCCGGCGGCCAGGGCCGAGTGCCCCAAAGGGGGGGCACTGTGTGGTGCGGGGGGGGCAGCAGCCCCCTTCTTCTTTCTCTCTCTCTCTCCCTGGTTCCTTCTCTCTCTCCTGAACTCTCTTTCTCTCTCTCCTGTTTCTCTCTCCTCTCTTTCTCTCTCCTACTCTCTCTCTCTCTCTCTCTCTCCACCACAACCCTCCTTTGGTTTTGGACCGTAGCTTCCTTCGTCGATCGTGTCGCCGTGGATCCATTTGGCGATATTGTCAACCTCGATCCTTCCGAACACGTAGAGCTTCCAATCACCGATCTAGGTGAGTATTCCTACTCACCAAGACTTGTCTAATTCTTTGTATATTCATGTATCCAATCATATAGGTTTGTATCTTCGTAAACATGCTATTTGATTATCAAACCCAACCCTAGAAATCTGTTCTATTTGCTGTTTCCAGTCGACTAGTCGACTTGACCTAGGACCTAGTCGACTAACCCATCTGTTATTGAAACGTAACCTTTCTGATTACACAGTCGACTTACCCTAGTTCCTAGTCGACTTGAGACCCTTAGTCGACTACACTTTTGACCCTAGTCGACTAACACTTCCTGAATCAGAAAACCCCAACTCTCGGCTCCAGTCGACTTATCACAAACCCTAGTCGACTTGAACCCCCTAGTCGACTAACCCTTCTCCCTAGTCGACTCCTGAATCAAAACCCAACCTTCTGTATCTCAGTTCTAGTCGACTTGACCATACTATTAGTCGACTTAGAGTATCTGTTAGTCGACTACCTATTTTACTCCAGTCGACTAACTATTCCCTGAAACCAAACCCAACTCTCTGTTACACAGTATTAGTCGACTACCCCATTTTCCTAGTCGACTAACTCCACTATTAGTCGACTACTATTCCACCCTAGTCGACTAACTTTGGATATCTGTCTTAATTGATTCCTTTCTTGAAACTGAACCTTACCCTCTAGACTTACAACACATATAGGTATCCCTTGACTTGTCACTTGACAAACATCGTCTTCTATTCTTTCTCTCTCATCTTCTCTCTACATATTTATATCAGGTTTTGTGGCGCATCCCGAGCTTCCGTGGATTTCGGTATATTGGTGACTCAGGCGAGTGTTCTCACTCGCTACCCTCTTGCTTCTCATTCCATTGATTATGATAGTATACTCGCTCTAGTCTTTATGTATTGTATTTCATGCTTTATATCTTTTATTGCTTTATGCTATGCGTGGCCGACCCTTCGTGGTCGTTGGACTTGTTGGACTTTGGGTCATTACTTTTATGTTACCACTTGCCATACCATTGCTTCAGACTAGTTAGTTGTATGCTTCCTTTTAACACATGTATATCACCTGACATCTAGTGTGTTATCACCTGACCACCTGACCTACTACTATTTGGCTAGACCCTCTGGTTATGACCTGACTTACCCAGACTATTATCAATCTCTTGACATAACTTGCCACCTGATTATTATCCATCTCTTGTTATGTTTGGTTGTTTACTAAATATCACCACTCTGTCATGCTATCACTTGACACCCAGCATGATGATTTGACTTGTGATTATCATCTTTACGGGGACCTTGACTTATGATTCTGTGTCATGATCAGTGACCTGTATATTGTATTCCTGCTTTACATGCAGTGACCTGACTATATAGTACTTATGTACTCCTAATTTCCTGATCATGCCTAATCCTGATTATTCCCGTAAAGTGATAATTAAACTATTGAATCTTAAAATGGACCAACTTGTATTGGGTCGGGGGAACATGCGGATATCGATATGTGTTCGTGTTTACAGTGGCATTAGGTTGTGCACTTTATATCCGGTCTGACCTGTGGTACTCCAGGGGACCGAGGGGAGAGCTGGCTCCCTTATTCCTGTTATTATAGGGCATACATAAGTCCCTCCTGTTGAGCCTTGCGGCTGGCTTCCGTTTCCATGCAACGGAACAATCCTGGGCCGTGGTCCCGGGTATGTACGGGACCCACTGTAAACATAGTTCGTCGATACAACCGCTGATTTCCAATAACAACCTCGACTTGCTTATATATGGATGTATGTGAGTTGGCCGTACACCGAGACACATACCTAGATATATGGGTAAGACGAGTAATAATAAAGTGTCATAATAACCGGCTCTTTAAGTTGTAAGTAGAGTATGTGGAATGGGACGCATACCAAAGCCTACATCTTAAATAGCTATGAATTTGTGCTGTGCCTTACCGTATTTGCTTTTCCGGACTTTATATCGGATTTCATGTTTTATGAGTATTATGATATGACTACCTTGTAGCTCGTCCTTGGTTTTATTCTGATTTCCTGTTTTATGATTATCATGCCATATCTATTCTTACCTGCTCTATCCTATCTGCCTCCTGAGTATTCCCACTTGATATATGCATTATTGTGCTCACCCTGCTTCACCACTTGGTTTTGCTTCTACATTCGCCTGGGGAGTATCATTTGACTCCCCTGGATTCTCACGTCCAGGTCTTGGAGCTAGGAGCGTGTGTTCAGAGTAGCGCAGCGGTAGCGTGGATCCCCAGCAGGCCTTTCAGAGTTCCATCCTTCCAGGCCCCCTGTGAGTCTCTCGAGTTTCTCTTTTTAAACTCGTGAGTACCTTTATGCTGTTTTACTCTTGTACATCTGCTTGTATTCCCGCATTTGCGCATATTAGTGATATGATATTCATGTAATATTGTAATCACTCTGGTGATAATTCTGTAATTGGATATATGTGTTGGAATGTATAATGCACCATTTGCTTCCGTACTCTGATTCTTGTCTGTACTGATGCTTAGCGTATATACGGGAAGGTAATTCGGACTTACGTATATACGTTGCAGTGACGTCCCCGTATCGCCGGGATCGGGGCGTTACAGGTTGGTATCAGAGCTTAGGCTCTAACTTCCTCAGTACGTCCAGAAGGCAAATCAATGGTAAAGAGATTTGCAACTGGAATACATGAATCTTGGTTATACATTCCAACTGCAAGTGCAGAGTTATCTATTTCTTGACTATCTTTCCTTTGATTTCAAATCCCTCCTTGACTATCTTTTCCTTGGATTCCTGATCTCTCCTATCCTTCCCCGTTTTGGTTTTTATGTTTTGGTTTTATGAAGCCTTATACTAGCTTAAGATATGAATAGACTAGGAAGGTAGTGGCTGGTTCAGAAGCTATTATGTGATCTCTTTGGCGAACTCTATGAAGCTTGGTATTCTCCAGATCGATCTTGATCTGGCTATCTATTCGGGGTTCTTAATTATCGGTCTTCTTTATTATTATGCTTGGAGGATTATCATGTATGCAGACATCTGGAGTTCTATTACACAGCCACGGCATCAGCAGTATTATTCTTATTACACAGCCACGACATCAGCAACATTATTCTTATTACACAGCCACGACATCAGCAGTATTATTCAGACTTGAGAGCCCTACCTATAGTGCTTCATATCTTAATTGGTATAAATTCCACCCTTGTTCCCTTTTGTATTCAATTTACCCCTTAACGAAATTGCGAGGACGCAATTTTTGTAAGGTGAGTGGATTGTAATACCCTGTTCCCGGAATACGTACTTAGTTGCGTATTCAGATTTCCGATCGTATTTTTTCGATTTGTTTCCTATATTTGTTTTGCTTTATGAATTCTTTATATGATTGTTTTGTCTTGGATTTGGATTCGTGGACTCGGAGTCAGTCCCAGTCCGAACCAGGAACTCGATTATAGTATATTATTCGATTTGGTCTTTCCGGTGATTAGATTTGACCGATTTTAGTTTTAAATATCATTTTCCATTATTATATATTTTCTATGATTTTCTAGATTTTTCTGGAATTAAAATGAATTTCTTCAAAACCGGTGTCGGCCAGTGCCGCTGACCGATTCCCGGATTTTTAATTCTCAAACTGTTTGAATTTCTCAAAGAGTCTTTAGACATTTCTTCTTAGAGTAATATTTCCTACCTAAATCCTTTTTCTGGAGATTTTACGAATTTATGAATATTCCACCGAGTCGGTAGATAACCGATTCCAGGATTTTTAATTCACAAACAGTTAGGAATTTCTAGATGGTCCTTTAGACTTTATTTCTTAGAATCATATTTCTTATCTAAATACTTTTTCTGGGGATTTTATGATTTTATGAAAATTCCATCAGAGTCGGTAAGTAGCTGATTCCAAGATTTTTAGTTTACAATCGGAATTGAATTTCTGAATTCCGCTTTCACTTTACTTCTTAAAATCATATTTTATTCTTTAATACATTTTCTGGGATTTTTCAGAATTTATCAAGATCCGGCCGACCCGGTGTAGATCGGTATCGGCGGTTGACTTCCGGATTTTTTAATTTGAAAATGAGATTTTATTTCTGAAAACCGATTTCACTATATACCTTAAAATAATATTTACTATTTTTGAGATTATTTCGAGACCTTTCCGGATCAGTCCAATTTTTCAGTATTTTCAATGTTTGGGATTTCCCAGATTCGGAATATCATCTAACTTATTTTTCTTTTCTTTCCTTCCCCATTTTCCCCATCCACTCCTTTTCCTCTATATTTTCTTTTTCTTTTCCCCAAAAATTCCTCCACCACACAATCCTCCAAAATATCTCCTCCTTTCCTTTTTATTTTCTTTTCCTTTTTCTTTTCCTTTTCCTTTTCATTTTTCTTTCTTTTTCTCTTTCTTCCTTTCTTTCTTCTCCTTCCCCTGGCGCCAGCGACAACCACCTCCTCCTCCTTCTTCCCCCCAAAATTCTCCCTCTCTCTCACTTCTCTTCCCAAATTCTCCCTCAACTCTCTCTCTCTATCTCCTCATCTATCTTCTCCACCATTCAATTCCTCCCACTTCCTTCTCTCTCTTCCTCCTCCTAGATCCGGCCACGAACCATCGCCGCCGACTCCTCTCCTCCGGCGCTGCCCCGGCGAGGGCAGACCGCCGCCGACGCCTTGCCGGCGGCCTTGGGCGCGGCCAGGGGGCCTCGGGCCCCCTGTGCTCTGGTGTGGAGGGGGCGGGGCCCCCTCCTTCTTCTCCTCCTCGGGTGGCCGGCGCCACCCCGATTCTGGCCGCCGCCGGCGGTGAGCCGGCGGCCGCGGGCAGCCAGGGGCC
Organism: Agave tequilana; assembly: GCA_038442645.1. Classification (NCBI taxonomy): domain Eukaryota; kingdom Viridiplantae; phylum Streptophyta; class Magnoliopsida; order Asparagales; family Asparagaceae; genus Agave; species Agave tequilana. The sequence continues at coordinate 87,372 of JAVJIF010012248.1, read as the reverse complement.
ACCTGGGCCCCTGTGCTGGGGCGGAGAGGGGGGCAGGCCCCCTCTCCTTTTCTCTCTGTTGAGGGGGGCAAAGCCCCCCTCTTTCCTTGCTGGGGGGGGGCAACAGCCCCCCCTGTGTTCTGTGGAGGGGGCGGCGCCCCCTCCTTCCTCTGCCGGCGGCCGGCGCCGCCCGGCGCCGCCGCGCCTGGCCGGCGGCCAGGGCCGAGTGCCCCAAAGGGGGGGGCACTGTGTGGGTGCGGGGGGGGGGGGGGGGCAGCAGCCCCCCTTCTTTCTCTCTCTCCCTCCCTGGTTCCTTCTCTCTCTCCTGAACTCTCTTTCTCTCTCTCCTGTTTCTCTCTCCTCTCTTTCTCTCTCCTACTCTCTCTCTCTCTCTCTCCACCACAACCCTCCTTTGGTTTTGGACCGTAGCTTCCTTCGTCGATCGTGTCGCCGTGGATCCATTTGGCGATATTGTCAACCTCGATCCTTCCGAACACGTAGAGCTTCCAATCACCGATCTAGGTGAGTATTCCTACTCACCAAGACTTGTCTAATTCTTTGTATATTCATGTATCCATATCATATAGGTTTGTATCTTCGTAAACATGCTATTTGATTATCAAACCCAACCCTAGAAATCTGTTCTATTTGCTGTTTCCAGTCGACTAGTCGACTTGACCTAGGACCTAGTCGACTAACCCATCTGTTATTGAAACGTAACCTTTCTGATTACACAGTCGACTTACCCTAGTTCCTAGTCGACTTGAGACCCTTAGTCGACTACACTTTTGACCCTAGTCGACTAACTCTTCCTGAATCAGAAAACCCCAACTCTCGGCTCCAGTCGACTTATCACAACCCTAGTCGACTTGAAACCCCCTAGTCGACTAACCCTTCTCCCTAGTCGACTCCTGAATCAAAACCCAACCTTCTGTATCTCAGTTCTAGTCGACTTGACCATACTATTAGTCGACTTAGAGTATCTGTTAGTCGACTACCTATTTTACTCCAGTCGACTAACTATTCCCTGAAACCAAACCCAACTCTCTGTTACACAGTATTAGTCGACTACCCCATTTTCCTAGTCGACTAACTCCACTATTAGTCGACTACTATTCCACCCTAGTCGACTAACTTTGGATATCTGTCTTAATTGATTCCTTTCTTGAAACTGAACCTTACCCTCTAGACTTACAACACATATAGGTATCCCTTGACTTGTCACTTGACAAACATCGTCTTCTATTCTTTCTCTCTCATCTTCTCTCTACATATTTATATCAGGTTTTGTGGCGCATCTCGAGCTTCCGTGGATTTCGGTATATTGGTGACTCAGGCGAGTGTTCTCACTCGCTACCCCTTGCTTCTCATTCCATTGATTATGATAGTATACTCGCTCTAGTCTTTATGTATTGTATTTCATGCTTTATATCTTTTATTGCTTTATGCTATGCGTGGCCGACCCTTCGTGTCGTTGGACTTGTTGGACTTTGGGTCATTACTTTTATGTTACCACTTGCCATACCATTGCTTCAGACTAGTTAGTTGTATGCTTCCTTTTAACACATGTATATCACCTGACATCTAGTGTGTTATCACCTGACCACCTGACCTACTACTATTTGGCTAGACCCTCTGGTTATGACCTGACTTACCCAGACTATTATCAATCTCTTGACATAACTTGCCACCTGATTATTATCCATCTCTTGTATGTTTGGTTGTTTACTAAATATCACCACTCTGTCATGCTATCACTTGACACCCAGCATGATGATTTGACTTGTGATTATCATCTTTACGGGGACCTTGACTTATGATTCTGTGTCATGATCAGTGACCTGTATATTGTATTCCTGCTTTACATGCAGTGACCTGACTATATAGTACTTATGTACTCTTAATTTCCTGATCATGCCTAATTCCTGATTATTCCCGTAAAGTGATAATTAAACTATTGAATCTTAAAATGGACCAACTTGTATTGGGTCGGGGGAAACATGCGGATATCGATATGTGTTCGTGTTTACAGTGGCATTAGGTTGTGCACTTTATATCCGGTCTGACCTGTGGTACTCCAGGGGACCGAGGGGAGAGCTGGCTCCCTTATTCCTGTTATTATAGGGCATACATAAGTCCCTCCTGTTGAGCCTTGCGGCTGGCTTCCGTTTCCATGCAACGGAACAATCCTGGGCCGTGGTCCCGGGTATGTACGGGACCCACTGTAAACATAGTTCGTCGATACAACCGCTGATTTCCAATAACAACCTCGACTTGCTTATATATGGATGTATGTGAGTTGGCCGTACACCGAGACACATACCTAGATATATGGGTAAGACGAGTAATAATAAAGTGTCATAATAACCGGCTCTTTAAGTTGTAAGTAGAGGTATGTGGAATGGGACGCATACCAAAGCCTACATCTTAAATAGCTATGAATTTGTGCTGTGCCTTACCGTATTTGCTTTTCCCGGACTTTATATCGGATTTCATGTTTTATGAGTATTATGATATGACTACCTTGTAGCTCGTCCTTGGTTTTATTCTGATTTCCTGTTTTATGATTATCATGCCATATCTATTCTTACCTGCTCTATCCTATCTGCCTCCTGAGTATTCCCACTTGATATATGCATTATTGTGCTCACCCTGCTTCACCACTTGGTTTTGCTTCTACATTCGCCTGGGGAGTATCATTTGACTCTCCTGGATTCTCACGTCCAGGTCTTGGAGCTAGGAGCGTGTGTTCAGAGTAGCGCAGCGGTAGCGTGGATCCCCAGCAGGCCTTTCAGAGTTCCATCCTTCCAGGCCCCCTGTGAGTCTCTCGAGTTTCTCTTTTTAAACTCGTGAGTACCTTTATGCTGTTTTACTCTTGTACATCTGCTTGTATTCCCGCATTTGCGCATATTAGTGATATGATATTCATGTAAATTGTAATCACTCTGGTGATAATTCTGTAATTGGATATATGTGTTGGAATGTATAATGCACCATTTGCTTCCGTACTCTGATTCTTGTCTGTACTGATGCTTAGCGTATATACGGGAAGGTAATTCGGACTTACGTATATACGTTGCAGTGACGTCCCCGTATCGCCGGGATCGGGGCGTTACAGCCATCCTCCTCAACCAAGTAACCTCACCAGAACAAATGAGAAGATTATTCCAATGGTCTAATGAGGAAGACGAAGATAGTGGGTATGCCTCTTCGGTCAGAGTCAGCTCGATACGAACAGATAGAGTGTCAGTGCATATTGTCGACGGTTGGAAGCTCAAGAACAAACCTCTAAGGCTCAGCAAGAAGCCTTGAATAACATTCAGCAGATGCTCGCTCAACTCCTTACCAACCGTAACAACAATGATACCGAGAGTAATCATAATGAGGAGGGACATCATAGCAATGAACAACCCAAAACTGAGAAGTCAAAGGAAAGTTCTTCTATTGATGCCGAAGTCCTTAAAGGCATCCAAGCTCAATCGCGTCCCTAAATCAAAGGGACGAACTAAAGAAAGTAGGGGTAGTCTGTCCTTACCCTTTGGGTTGGGATACGTTACACCTACACAGCCATCAATGGTTCAATCCGAAGATAACAAACCAATCCTATCACACTCTGCTTCTTCCTCTGAATGGTACTAGGACATCAGTATGGGAACGGTGTTCAAAGAGCTCACTGTAATATAACTTCAAGCAGCCAATTGGAGCCAGCAGAAGGTACTGATGAGAAACTATGGGCTCAGCAATTGGATCTCTAGTGGGAAAAGAGATTCGAATAACGCGAACCACCTACTGAAGACAATGTGATCCAAGTTAACTTGGGTAGTCAAGATCACCCTAAGATCATCTTTATAAATGAGAGCTTATCACTCACAAAAAGAGAAGAACTGATGATACTTATAAAGGAGTATATAGATATACCGTGATCTCAATACAGCCTGTCCTAAAGACGAATTCCCACTGCCCATCACTGATGTCATGATTGACAATACCTGCGGATTCGAAAGGATTTCCTTCATGAATGGCTTTTCAGGGTACAATCAAATTAAGATGTATTTAGAGGACGAAAAACATACTTCAGTCTGGACACCGTTAGGGATATACGGTTATACCGTGATGCCCTTCGGGTTAAAGAACGCAGGAGAACTTATCAGCGAGTAATGAGTATGATTTTCCGTGATCACCTCTAAAAAACGGTAGAATATTATATCGACGACATTGCTGTTAAAAGCCGCAATAAGAGTGACCACCTCACGACTTGAGAACGATGTTCGACATAATGCGGGCTCATCAGCTGAAGATGAATCCGGCAAAATCCTTCTTCGGGATTTCGAGTGGCAAATTCCTTGTATTTATTATTACATCAAGAGGAATTCATCTTGACCCGGACAAAGTCAAAGCCATTCAGAACATGCATTCACCTAAGAATCTCAAAGAACTTAGGGGCCTATAAGGTAGACTGGGTTATATTAGAAGATTCATCGCAAATCTCTCAAGCCGCTGTCAATCGTTCACCCGACTCATGAAAAAGGGTGTCGCTTTTGCATGAGATCAAGCCTGTCAAGAAGCTTACAAAGATATCAAAAGATATCTCACAAAGGCTCCAGTCTTAGTAGCTCCACATCAGGAAAACCGTTCCTGCTTTATGTGAAAGTTATGAACCATTCTCTCAGTGCTCTGCTTGCTCAAAAAGATGATAATGGTCACGAACAAGCTATTTATTATCTGATCAGGACTCTGATAGGGACGGAATCTCACTATAATCCTATTGAGAAAGAATGCTTAACTCTGTCTTTGCTATTCAGAAGACACGACATTATTTGGTCGGCCAAACCATACATGTCATTTCCAGAGTGAATCCTTGGGTCATTAAATTCAAGCTTAGCTAAATGGGCCCTCCTTTTGTCTCAGTACGACATGTTCTTTGTCCATCAAAAGGCGGTTAAAGGCCAGGCACTTGCAGAGTTCTTGGCTGCTCATCCAGTTCTGGAAAGCTCAAAACTTCATGAAGATATTTCTAATGAAGTCTTCGAATCCAATATAACTTTAGAGGATGAATTTTAGAAGATGTTCTTCGATGGAGCATCACGAATAGGCCCTAAAGGCAAGATCATTGCCAGTGTGAGGGTTGTGTTTATCTCTCCATAAAATCATGTCCTTCCTAGAGCATTTTCTCTGACGGAATCTTGCTCTAACAATGTGGCAGAATACAATGCTCTACTTATTGGCCTTCAACTCGCTCATAAAATGGGGGTACGCTACCTTGAAGCTTATGGTGATTCAAAACTGATCATCAATCAGCTTAAAGGCGAGTACGAGGTCTATCACGAAGACTTGGTACCTTATCATCACGCGATCATCAAAATGTGTCTCAATCCCAAAACACTAGGGCTGATGCTCTGGCTGCATTAGCAACAATGCTAGCGTTACCAGTCGACACCAAGTATCACCTTACAGTGGCGACTTGACACCTTGTCTGCTCTAAGCATGTGTTGAGAACCAAAGAGGTCTATAATATTTCAACGGATCTTGAACCGAGAGATTGACGATTTTCCCTCGACTATGCTTTGCATGGTTTGCTTCCAGATAACCTCAAAGAAGCGGCATCTATTAGGAGAAGGTCTCTCCATTTTTACTATGATCTAACTCTGAAGACGCTTTCCGTCGTTCATATGATGGTATCCTCCTCCGTTGTCTTTCTAATTTAAAAGTAAAAGAAATGCTTAAAAAAGCGCACGACGGCATATGTGGAGCTCATCAGCCAGGTCCAAAACTTAAGGACCGATTGCACAGTCTTGGATATTATTGGCCAACCATGATAGCCGATGCCATCCAATATGCACGGAGGTGTAAGCCCTGCCAAATCCATGTGGACTTCATACATCAGCCTCCAGAGTTGCTTCATACAACTGTTACTTCATGGCCATTTGAAGCATGGGGAATCGATGTCGTAGGGCCAATCAGCCCTTCCTCAACGAGAGGTCACCAGTTTATCTTAGCAATAACCGATTACTTTTCAAAGTGGGCAGAAGTTATACCACTGCTGGAAGTTAAACCTTCTAACGTGGCCAATTTCATCAAACACCATGTCATCCATCGATTTGGTGTCCCTAGGCGGATCATCCATGATAACGGTCCCCAATTTGCAAGCCAGGTATTCTATCGGTTCTGTGATAAATACCAAATCAGAATGTGACATCAACTGCTTATAACCACGCTGCTAACGGCTTGGCGAAAGCATTCAATAAGACAATCATTAAGCTACTCAAAAAGTTCGTTTCCTCAAATAAGCAAGACTGGTATGAGAAGCTTAGTGAATGTCTTTGGGCCTACCGAACCACAATTCGAATCACGACAGGTAATACACCTTTTTCTCTGGTATATGGGTGCGAAGCAGTCATACCGTTAGAAATCTAGATGTCGTCATTACGAGTCGCTTTGATGACTAGATGACATTGGAGGACAACGATCGGTTGCGAATCCAAAAGCTCGAAGCCCTAGATGAGAAGCAGTTATAAGCTCAGCAACACATTGAGTTATATCAGGCTCGGATCTCAAAAGCCTTCAATAAGAAGTTTAAGTAAAGAGTCTTCCAGAAAGGAGATTTGGTTTTAGCCGTCAGACGACCGATGATCATGACGCACAAAACCAAAGGCAAATTTCATCGCAAATAGAAAGGATCGTTTGTAATAGAAACAGTCTATTCAAACGGGGCATATCACCTTATGACTTCAGATGGTGATTTACTCATGATGCCAATCAATGGTAAGTTCTTAAAGAAGTATTATCCTTGATAGGAACTTTCTCATGATCAAGTTAACATTACACCTCTGATCAAGACCTTCAAATCTAAGATTTACAGAAGGAGCGCTTCTCTCTTTCTCTAAACGAGATTATATGATCATAAACTAGTATCTAGCTGATCGTACACTGGTTGTCTCAAAGAAGAATCAAGGTTACGAATACAGTAACCAAATAATCCAACACCTTCAACGGTTAAGGAAAATGTTGGACTTTAAGCTCAATATGAGTTCTTGATAACTCATCATACTGAGGGGAATAGCATGGCTAGCCCAACTCAAACGGTAGTTGGTAAAGGCATACCAAATCTGTTGATAGCTGAGGATTTGCTAAAAATCCTAAGGCACCTGTTCCTATTTGATTCTGCAGTTAAGGATAGAGGAAAATATTGGCCTTTAAGCCCAACACGAGTCCTTGACAACTCATCATGCTGAGGGAAATAGCATGGCTAGCCTAACTCAAACGGTAGTTATATAAAAACATACCAAATTCGGTGATAGCTGAGGATTTGCTAAAAATCCTAAAGGACCTGTTCCTATTTAATTCCGCAGTTAAAGATAGAGGAAAATGTTGGCCTTTAAGACCAACATGAGTCCTTAACAACTCATCATGTTGAGGGGAATAACATGGCTAGCCCGACTCAAACGGTAGTTGGTAAAGGCATACCAAATCTGTTGACGGCTGAGAATTTACTAAAAATCCTAAGGGACTTGTTCCCATTTGATTCCCTCTCCAAAATCACTTACCAATTCCCATCCATGAAATGATAAGACCACATACAAAGGTATTCATATCCCTTGCAAAATGATGAGTCTAACTTTTCATGTTAACACTAAACCTCTGATAGCAAGACTATAATCTGCTCCCCAACAGATAAAACCAATATCCCCAGTGAATAAACCCCACTTGCCATTCTCTTCAACAGAACAACAGGTCCACTCAAATTACTGCTATGTTCAAACACCTCTAACAGTAAATGAATTCTTGTCAAGTTAACATCACACCTTTGGCAAGTGCTTTACAAGTCCCCACAAAGCTCTCTGATACATGATCTTCTATGGGACTCATTTCCTAACTTCTCAGCGAGTTTCTGATAATATGTTGGCCCAAAGGCCTATCACTCTAGTTTTGATGATGATCAACTCATGAAGTTATGATTACTAATGATCTTGTATTTAATTAGTGACAGATTCCTTATCAAGATCTTAGTAGGTGTGGAGCTTCAACAAAGGATTTAAAGTCAAGTTGGAAGCTAGCACCGGTTGATTCACGAGCCTATGCATCAAGATCACATCTAGAGATGAGCTCGGTAGATTGCATGTGGACCAAGTCAAGAAGATGAGAAGACTTCAAGTGAAGACTTCAAGAAGATGAAGACTTGTGTCTAGGTATAAGATTTTTATTTGTTTTAGATAAAAATGTAAAGGATAGATAGTTGGTGGATTGCTCAAGTCTATATCACACACACACTCTTGATAGAACTCTTGATAGAATGATTTTCATAAAAGATTTTCATAGTTAAGAAAAGATTTTTATTTTGTGATAAAATACAATTTGGTTTTTGGTATTTCATAGTTTACATATCTTATATCCAAAACCATGCTTAGAGCCTATTGTCAAAAACTAGATATTTCATCTTGATTGTGTAGTGGATCATATCCATACACACTATGCTTTTAGAGTATATCTTGTTTTTGTATTTGATGAAAGTTTGGAAAAACATGTTGATATTTCAAAACCAAGTTTAGTGCTTTATGTCAAAAACTAGATATGTCATCTTGATTGTGTAGTGGATCATATCCACACACACTATGCTTTAAAGTGTATCTTGTTTTTGTATTTGATGGAAATTTGGAAAAACATGTTGTTTTAGAAAAACAGTTTTTATTATGAGCCAATATTTCCAAGTTACAAAAATAGTCAAATCTTCAATAACATGCCTTGATTTTGTGCAAGCATGTTTCTATATCATAAAACTATTTTTGTAGAATTTCTAAGTATTTATGGGATTTTTATTAAGCCAAAAAGACCTATCCTTAATCCCAAATTTTCAGGTTCTGGCAGTTCTGATTTTTCAGAACTGACAGTGGCCGGTCGACCGGGTCGGTCGACCGGACGTGCACGACGTGCACGCCAGTGTGCACTGGAGAACGGTCGACCGGGCCAGTCGACCGCTTCAGAGAGCTTTGCTCTCGGGAAACATCGGTCGACCGGGCCGGTCGACCGACAGAGAGTTTTCTCTCTTCTCCAGTTGCGCGGTCGACCGGGCCGGTCGACCGGAGGCTGCAACGGTCGGATTTTTGACCGTTGCCGGTCGACCGGTAGCTCTGACAGAGCCCAACGGTCAGATTTTTCTGGCCTCTATAAAAGGGGGTTTTGTCATTGTTTTAAGCCAAGATTTTTGGAGACCTTAGAGCTAGTTTTTCCCAGTCTTTCTGAAGGGTTTTTCTCCACAAAATTAGAGTCAATACTTCCAATTAAAAGGAGAGTTTTATCAAAGAGTGTAAAAGAGATTTTCTTGTGTTTTTCACCAAAGATTCTTTCCTTGCTTTCTCACACAAACACTTGAGCATCCATTGAGCTATTCATTCTATAGGAGTGTTATTGTGAGAGGATTTTAGGTGATCAAGAGTTGTGATCACCAAAGTTCATCTTTGTTCTTTGAGAAGGCGGACGGTTGTGTTCGCGGTTTGTTTCGGGTCCTAGTGAGGACTTGGTGTTGTTGGGTCCTAGTGAGGACTTGTACCTTGAGGTGCGGCCTCGACGAGCCGGTGGGCTTGTGGTGTGTAAGGGACTAGAGAGTCCGAGGGCTTGTAGGTGTTGCGGCACCGAGGAGAGATCCGGTGGGATCTTGCATAGTGGAAATCCTTCGTGTGTCGAAGGCGGGGATGTAGAGCAAGTGTGCTCGAACCTCGAAACATACCCTTGTGTTTGCGATTGCTCACTCTTGCTCTCTTTCTCACTTAGTCTCTTTTATATCTTGCATTACTTACATTGTCTTTACTTTACATGCTTGATATACCCTTGTGCTTATATTGTTATATACTTGTGTGGGATTGCTTGTTAACACTAGTATTCAACCAAGAGAGCCAACGCGGCACCTCAACCCATTCAAGGGGAATCTAGAGGAGCTTGTCCAGAGCCTCGCAAGGGGAATTCGGCAACACTCTTGAGTTATACATAAGTGTTTAATTAAAAGAAATTTTAATTTGGTCAACTTAGTTTTAATTCCGCATTATTTGTCCATAAGTGACCATTAGATTAGCCATCACCTATTCACCCCCCCCTCTAGGTGATCTTACAATTGGTATCAGAGCCAAGTGCTCTTGATATTGGGTCTAACAACCTAGAGTTAAAGATCCTCCTTTTAGGCTAATCACAATATTTTTGTACACACACACACCTCACCATGGACTTCATGTCACCACCCACCTTTGATATTCTTAACATCCAAACTTGGAAGGTTAAGATGTCATTGTACCTCAAGGCCTTAGGAATTCATGCTTATCTTGCTACTACTAATAATGATTATTGTTCAAATAGCAAGTACATTGAGGCTAATGCAAAAGCCCTTCATGCTCTTAAATGTACCCTAAATGATGATTATTTATCTAGGGTTTCTAACATTGAATCGGCTTTTGTAGCTTGGAATATCATCACCTCCCTTGGCGAAAAGGATCTATACTATGCGGGGAGCGATTCGGACGTTGGAAGCGACATCTCCAACGTATGCTATATGGTCCAAGGGGATAACCCCCTTGAGGTAACTTCCGAATCCGAGGATGAGGATGCTACTATGTCATATGATGAGCTAAATTCATTTTGCCAATTATTGCTTGAGAGATATGACAAAATTAAAAAGGAAAATAAAAATTTGAAAAAGGATATTGCTTGCATGCATGTAGAACATGACTCTTTTAGAGATAACATTGCATGCTTGGAAGAAGATAACAATAATTTGAAAAAGAACATTGATTGCATGCATGTAGAAAATGATTCTTTTAGAAATAAACTTGCATGTTTAGAAAAAGAAAATAAAGTTTTGAAAAATGAGAATGTTTCCTTATTTTCAAAATTAAATGATTTATGTGAAGGGAACACTATTTTGAAGGATAAGATTGATTTGGTGGAAAAACAAAAGGAAATCGTTTTTCAAGAAAATAAATCTTTAAAAGAAAATTTGTTGAAAAAGAAAAGGATAATGTTTTTCAAAAGAAAAAGAAAAATGATTCTTTATCTCACCATGCTTTACATGCCACAACTAATGAGATTAAGAATTTGAAAAATAAGATAGAAAATTTGAGCTCTAATTTGAGCACATGTGCATTCAATCATTCTAAGTTGGAATCTTTGTTTCAAAAGAAACAAGTTCCCCATGCTCATGCACATACACATCATGCTCATGCTTATGTTGCACATCACGATCACAATCACACTCATAAGCATCATGATAGGGTGTACACTTGTACACATTGTGGCCGCAAAGGCCATTTAGCAAAATTTTATTTTGATAAGAAACCTCATTTATATTTTGCTAAGTATAAAAGATTTTGGGATCCTTACAATAAAGCTAACCCCAAAGGACCCAAGAAAGTATGGGTACCAAAACCCCCACCCTTTGATTTTGATGTAGGTGAGGGCTCTCACAAAACGTGAGAGGATTGGTGCCTTGGTAGTGGATGCACTTGGACATGATGGATATACTTTTGGGTTGCATCGCTATCAAGGAGCTTTGGTGGATCAACCACCATGCTAGGAGTTTTGGAGTTGGTAACAATTTCTAAACTCCTATTTTATTTATGTACATGCTTTTATTTTCATAATATCATTCATAGCATGTTCATGTTTTAAGATTTTATGTGCTTCATGTGGCATTTACATGCTTAAATGTAGAATGCGTCAAAACTTGCATTTATACATATATGTATAGTGAACTACAATTGACTCATATATATTTGGACTTCATGCTCATTTGTATCCACTATATGCATGTGTATAGGCTAGTTTTGATGATTCGGTCATTTATACTTGTTATGCCTATCTTTGATCTTACCTCATGTATATGTGTGTTTAATTCAAATCTAATAAATATACATGTATACCCGTGAGTCTCTAGCTTTCATGCAAATATTTGATAGACTCTTTTACAATTTTGGGATATGTATGTGTATTGTTAGATTTGTATAATTCATACATATACCATGAAGATTGCAGTTTTTTAATAAAATGATTTTGTGTTGATTTGATAACAATGATTTCTATGTGATTTGAGGTTCAATGACAACTTTCATGAAAATACTATTTACATAACCTTTGAACACTCATCTTTTATTCAAAAATATATTTATGAGCTTTATGGACTATGAGTGCTTGGATTTTTATGTACTTAGTCTCATTCATGAAAAACATATGATTTGACATATTTGAAGGATCTTTAACTAGTTTTCAAAAACAATTTATACTAGTTATGTATTCTTCAAATAGTTTTTGAGATTGTCACATGATTCAATTTTTCTTAAAATTTAATGCTTCATGATTTGAATATTAGTTTATATGTTAGTTTTTGTCAACACTAGGATTTATACTTGAACATATCATGGGCCTCAAAAAGATCTATTAGTAAGTGTACTTAAATGCTTATTTGAACCTTGAAATGTACTTGTATTGCTTAGTTTTGATGATTCATACATATTTAAACTTATGTTCACCTTTTGGATTTGATTTATGATCATGTGCCTTTTATTTCATGTATATGTGTATTTTGCCAAACCTTAAAATATACATGTATAACTCTTGAGTCTTTTGCCTTCAATGCAAATCCATTCATATAGACTCACTTGAGTTTAAGAGATATGTATGTATATTTCATGTATTGTCAAAACATACATATATCTTGACATATAGATTTTGTTTTCAATGATTTAATAAAAAATGTGAGATGATTTTGATGTTTATGATTTTCTAAGGAATCTTGTACCTTATTGCCATTTTCATGATGCCATATTTCACATAACATTAGTACACTCACTTCTTTTGAAACTATTTGGACTTTATAGATTAGAGTGTTTGAGTGTTTTGTGGTTCATTGCTATTTCATGAAAATCCTTAGATTTATTCCTTGATAGAAGGATTTCGTACTAGTTATTAAACACTCTCATTTAACTAGTTCGAATTCTTCATGTGTTGTTAATGCTAAACTTAATTCAAATCTTATTTTTCAAGCTTATGCATTAGATTTTAAAATGGTATCAATATTTTTTTATTTGATATCAAAGAGAAAATTCAAAATTTTTTTTGATAAATAGAATTAATGATTTTGTTTTGATGAGAAAAATTCAAATTTTTGATTTGTATTGCCCCTCCTTGACTTCTTTATTTTTGACATAAAGGGGGAGAAAATTTGTTGATTTGATTTTACTTTGAACCCTTTGTTGATGATTGACAAAAAGGGGGAGAAGTATTTGTGTTTTTGTTTTGATATATATGCATGATTTCCTTACTTAAGGGGGAGAAGTATTTGTCCTTCTTACTTAAGGGGAATTAAGATTTGTATTTATGCATATGTGTTTTGATTTATGCAAATAGGAGTAAAAAGATTTTGATTTATGCTTGTTGCATCTCCATATTTGCATCCATATTCATGTGCTTCATGATCATATTTATTATTTATTTTGTATGCATGAGTTAAGGGGGAGCTTCTTTGAAGCTTTACTTTAATCCATGCATGTATAACGTCATGAGTTTTGTCATCATCAAAAAGGGGGAGATTGTTGGCCCAAAGGCCTATCACTCTAGTTTTGATGATGATCAACTCATGAAGTTATGATTACTAATGATCTTGTGTTTAATTAGTGACAGATTCCTTATCAAGATCTTAGTAGGTGTGGAGCTTCAACAAAGGATTTAAAGTCAAGTTGGAAGCTAGCACCGGTTGATTCACGAGCCAATGCATCAAGATCACATCTAGAGATGAGCTCGGTAGATTGCATGTGGACCAAGTCAAGAAGATGAGAAGACTTCAAGTGAAGACTTCAAGAAGATGAAGACTTGTGTCTAGGTATAAGATTTTTATTTGTTTTAGATAAAAATGTAAAGGATAGATAGTTGGTGGATTGCTCAAGTCTATATCACACACACACACTCTTGATAGAACTCTTGATAGAATGATTTTCATAAAAGATTTTCCTAGTTAAGAAAAGATTTTTATTTTGTGATAAAATACAATTTGGTTTTTGGTATTTCATAGTTTACATATCTTATATCCAAAACCATGCTTAGAGCCTATTGTCAAAAACTAGATATTTCATCTTGATTGTGTAGTGGATCATATCCATACACACTATACTTTTAGAGTATATCTTGTTTTTGTATTTGATGAAAGTTTGGAAAAACATGTTGATATTTCAAAACCAAGTTTAGTGCTTTATGTCAAAAACTAGATATGTCATCTTGATTGTGTAGTGGATCATATCCACACACACTATGCTTTAAAGTGTATCTTGTTTTTGTATTTGATGGAAATTTGGAAAAATATGTTGTTTTAGAAAAACAGTTTTTATTATGAGCCAATATTTCCAAGTTACAAAAATAGTCAAATCTTCAATAACATGCCTTGATTTTGTGCAAGCATGTTTCTATATCATAAAACTATTTTTGTAGAATTTCTAAGTATTTATGGGATTTTTATTAAGCCAAAAAGACCTATCCTTAATCCCAAATTTTCAGGTTCTGGCAGTTCTGATTTTTCAGAACTGACAGTGGCCGGTCGACCGGGTCGGTCGACCGGACGTGCACGACGTGCACGCCAGTGTGCACTAGAGAACGGTCGACCGGGCCAGTCGACCGCTTCAGAGAGCTTTGCTCTCGGGAAACATCGGTCGACCGGGCCGGTCGACCGACAGAGAGTTTTCTCTCTTCTCCAGTTGCGCGGTCGACCGGGCCGGTCGACCGGACGCTGCAACGGTCGGATTTTTGACCGTTGCCGGTCGACCGGACCGGTCGACCGGTAGCTCTGACAGAGCCCAACGGTCAGATTTTTCTGGCCTCTATAAAAGGGGGTTTTGTCATTGTTTTAAGCCAAGATTTTTGGAGACCTTAGAGCTAGTTTTTCCCAGTCTTTCTGAAGGGTTTTTCTCCACAAAATTAGAGTCAATACTTCCAATTAAAAGGAGAGTTTTATCAAAGAGTGTAAAAGAGATTTTCTTGTGTTTTTCACCAAAGATTCTTTCCTTGCTTTCTCACACAAACACTTGAGCATCCATTGAGCTATTCATTCTATAGGAGTGTTATTGTGAGAGGATTTTAGGTGATCAAGAGTTGTGATCACCAAAGTTCATCTTTGTTCTTTGAGAAGGCGGACGGTTGTGTTCGCGGTTTGTTTCGGGTCCTAGTGAGGACTTGGTGTTGTTGGGTCATAGTGAGGACTTGTAGCTTGAGGTGCGGCCTCGACGAGCCGGTGGGCTTGTGGTGTGTAAGGGTCTAGAGAGTCTGAGGGCTTGTAGGTGTTGCGGCACCGAGGAGAGATCCGGTGGGATCTTGCATAGTGGAAATCCTTCGTGTGTCGAAGGCGGGGATGTAGAGCAAGTGTGCTCGAACCTCGAAACATACCCTTGTGTTTGCGATTGCTCACTCTTGCTCTCTTTCTCACTTAGTCTCTTTTATATCTTGCATTACTTACATTGTCTTTACTTTACATGCTTGATATACCCTTGTGCTTATATTGTTATATACTTGCGTGGGATTGCTTGTTAACACTAGTATTCAACCAAGAGAGCCAACGCGGCACCTCAACCCATTCAAGGGGAATCTAGAGGAGCTTGTCCAGAGCCTCGCAAGGGGAATTCGGCAACACTCTTGAGTTATACATAAGTGTTTAATTAAAAGAAATTTTAATTTGGTCAACTTAGTTTTAATTCCGCATTATTTGTCCATAAGTGACCATTAGATTAGCCATCACCTATTCACCCCCCCTCTAGGTGATCTTACATAATAAGCCCTCAGTAGACTTTTCTGGTTGTCACGTTAACAATATACCTCTGACAATTCCTTCCAAATAACATCTGAAGGAGATATCAAAATCTTCATGGAGTTGATAATTAAGTCTCATTTCCCCGAGTGGAATTATTTCTTTATCATCATGTCCAGTTCGTCACCTCTGAATGACAAAATCCTGAGTTTGGTGGCTTCTTAATTGGTTATGTCCATGCTACCTTTGAACCGACAGATAGCCAAGTCTCATCTTTCAGTCCAGTAGGGACTATTCCTTTGTCATCATGTCCAGTTCGTCATCTCTGAATAACAAAATTTCGAGCTTAGTGACTTTTCAATCGGTTATGTCCATGTTACCTCTGAACTGACAGATAGCCAAGTCTCATCTTTCAGTCCAGTAGGGACTATTTCTTTATCATCATGTCTAGTTCGTCACCTCTGAATGACAAAATCCTGAGCATGATAACTTCTCAATCGGTTATGTCCTTGTTACCTCTGAACCGACAGATAGCCAAGTCTCATCTTTCAGTCCAGTAGGAACTATTTCTTTGTCATCATGTCAAGTTCGTCACCTCTGAATGAGAAAATTTCGAGCTTGGTGGCTTCTCAATCGGTTATGTCCATGCTACCTCTGAACCGACAGATAGCCAAGTCTCATCTTTCAGTCCAGTAGGGACTATTCCTTTGTCATCATGTCCAGTTCGTAACCTCTGAATGATAAAATTTCGAGCTTGGTGGCTTCTCAATCGGTTATGTCCATGCTATCTCTGAACCGATGATAGCCAAGTCTCATTTTTCAGTCAGTAGTAGGACTATTTCTTTGTCATCATGTCCAGTTCGTCACCTCTGAATGACAAAATTTCGAGCTTGGTGGCTTCTCAACCGGTTATGTTTAGTTTGTCACCTCTGAACTAACAGAGAGCCAAGTCTTCCCTTTTGCTTACTGTTATGTCCAGTTCGTCACCTCTGAACAGTAAACACCTCGAGTTTGATAAACGCTAATCGGTTATGTCTAGTTTGTCACCTCTGAACCGATGGATATCCAATCTCATCTTTTAGTCCAGTAGGGACTATTTCTTTAATGTGTAACTAACCCTATCAGTTTATCACTACTGATTAGATTAGTTACACCATTTCCTTTTGAGGATTGCAATACAACTTGAAAGTAAGAACTGAAAATTTAGAAGATAAAATAAGTTGGAAATGCAACAGGGGAGCCAAATAAAATTACTTTTTATTTGATTCGAAAAGAGGATACATGGATACACGGATTACAAGCTACGAGGGTGCTTCGTAGGATTTTATCCGTTCTTCAAGAGTGGCTAGCCTACTCTTTCTCTCCTCAGCAGCCCTAATAAGTGCCTGCGACCTCAACTCGGCCTCATTAAAGCTCGATGTCTGGGCCAGGCGAGCCTCAATTTCAGCCAAAGTTGCTCTCTACGCTAGCTCTTATTGTAGGACTTCATCATTCTGAGCCCTAAGCTGCTCTACCCGAGCAATCTCCTCAAGGTGTACCGGTTTGGCCTTGGATAAAAGAAGATTGGCTTTCTTGATCATTTCCTTGGCCTTTTCAATTTTATCCTTAGCATCGAGAAGAGCACTGTTAGAAGCATCTATGGCATCACCGAGCTCTACTTTCCTTATCTCCAAAGATTTTAAGTCAGAACAAATTGCCTTAGCTGCTTCCTGAGCGGCAAGATGTGCTTCATGCATTTCAGCAGCGAGATGTGCAACCTGGTCTTTAACTGAAGTCTCCAGATCTGAACGGCTGAGATGGCGCCATTCGTCCACATCCCTCTCAAGCCTTCCCACCAGAAGCTCCAATGTGGCAGCTTGGTCATCCCCTCCGAAGTCTCGAATGCTGTCAATACTTCGAGAAAGGACCACCTTCAAAGCGGAAAACGAGGTAGTCGAGCCCTTCAAGACCAAAGCAATAGAGCGCTTCAAGCTTTTATAAAAACTGTCGACTAGCTCTGCCATGAATTCATTCTTGGCTTCAACTATTCCCGGGGAACAAGGGGCCCTGAAGGCAAAGCTTCCACCGGTTTCACTGACATAACCGTAGAGGGAATGGCAGGAGTACTAACTGGAGAAATATGTGGGATTGTCGGTGATCTCGGAGGAGTCCTCATTGAGACCAGTACACTAGCCACGATCGACGTAGGGCTGGTGACGACTTCCGGAAGAGCTGGCTCAATAACCAGTGTTGGAGAAGTAAGACTGGCAATCACCTTTAGCTTCGCAATTGGCAGGATAGGCAGCACTGGCGAAATCACTAGCATTTCACTTACTGATGTGGTTGGAAGTGAGGCTGGTTCCGTAACCACTGTCCCCTCAGTCTCTTTAAGACCACATGCTGGTTTAGGTTGATAAGAGGGCAAGTCGTGATACAAGAAATCCAACTCAGCAGCATCCGCCGCGATGAAGTACTCACATCACCCCTGATCCCCTCAGGAGGATTGGCTGGCTCCCTTGAAGTCGATGCACCCAAAGGTGGAACACCTGTAGCAAGACTCTGTTTAAGTAAGGTATAATGAATATCAGGAGAGAATTATTCACAAAAGGTCAAACACTACCAAAAGATGATATCGCCTCGATTGCCTTGGTCACAGCTTCTCTCCGAACTTCCTCGACGCCGGCATCAGTCCCCTCAGGCTCCATAGGAAAATCTTTGGTAGAATCAACACGGACAGCTGGCCCACCTTCACTCGCCGAACCCTTTATGGTCCATCCTAAAGAGCTAGAGGCCACGGGACTTCCTTTTGAGGTCCCAACACCCGAAGGACCGACATCGGCCGCATCACCTCTAGAGTCTTCTGAGGTGACAAAGTAGCTAGCCTCGTCACCTCTTTATAAGTGAATAGGGGATCATAGTAATCTCCCTGTTCCCCTACAACCTCGGCTCTTGGATCTTTTACCGTCTTAGTTCCTGAATCATAGGATAAACAATGAACTGTATGAAATATATAAGTATATGCTGCAAGAACCGGGCTGGTCTTACTAAGGTCAGGAACAGCTTTATCAACGGTCTGCCTCAGAGCTGACAACCTAATGACTAATGGAGCGGGAGGAGGAGACGCCACGGTTGACTCACCCTCTACAATAATGGTGGAAGTGTAGCGACGAGGCCTCTTCACTACTCTCTTCCTACGAGATCCACCTTCCCGCTTTCGCTTGAAGTGGACGTCGGGATCTTCTTCCTCCACTTCTTCTACATCAACATGTTCCATGGGGGCCGTGCCTACCCCACCAGGAGCAGCAGTTGGAACCTCAGCACCTGCATTTCCTTCAAAATGGGGACTCTCTGCATCCGAAGCCTCACTATCAGCAGTGGTGACGAATTCCCCGAGGCCTGGCACGCGGACCCTCTTGCCCTCACCTCTCTTAGTGACTTTCTGCTTCAGCCGCTGAGAAATAAATTCACGCCAAAAGAGTTAATAAAAAAACCTGGTTAGTGTGGAGTTTGAAGTTCTGTACCACTAACAGAACCCCAAAGTTGTCTGGAGATTCGGAGTCCTCAGTGGCATGCACAGCCGCGCCTCAGTACAGCCAGCAATGTAGAACCACTAGGCACGAGCACCATTAATGAGGCTCCTCGTAAATCCCAGATTGGGTTCGGGTTACCTACGTACAGTTGGTCATACCCAAACTGGCGAGCAAACCGACTCAGGACGTAGGGTTCCAAGTAGCAGTATCCCCACTCCTATACACCAGATGGGATGGCCATATGCTAACTAGCCACTCAAAAACTCCTCGGCTCAGCGACGTCTGCCCATCTCTTACATCCTTACATTTTTCGCCATAGCCTGCACCGTGGATGTAAGGAAAGCAGCGAAAAAGACTGTAAATGTCATACCGGCTCAACAGCTTGCGAACCACAGCCATATAAGTCATTAACCATGAGCACCCCTCGAATCGATGGAGAAGCGCCATCTGGATGCCTTCTGGAGGCTCCTCACCGGCTTGGATAATGGAAGGGCAGTGAAGGGCGAACCACGACATCAAATAAAGGTATGGCAAACCGATCCTGGATTTTGGTCCGTCGCAAGGCAGGATAATGCCTTTGCCCCTCTTCATTATTGGTGGCCTACAAAAGCCTCCGTCAATGCACGAAGGCCCCGCTGAATACAACACGCCATTGCCGGGAGAAGTCCAAGAGAACGACTGTGAACTAGACGAATGGCGAGCAATAAGACAGTCAGAAGGATGACGTCGCTGGAGGGAGAGGGCACCACACATCTCTTCAACCAGACCGATAAAAATCGGCCAAAAGTGCCTTCCGAGACAGCGGTCGATGAGCCTGATGATGAAAACTCTGGAGAATATCACCTTTCTCGTAAGGTCCATCATCCTCTTCCAAAATCATATCCCTTTAGGAGTGTTCTTGCATCCTACAAAAAATGTCCTCATCTGTAACCCTGCAGTGAGCTGCCCTAGAAGCATCTTCCAGGTTGGGGAACAAATAATTCCCCCAGCTCTTCGAGCTGCATGAAGCCCCCTTATGGCTCCCATACATACTCGAGCAAATATAAAGGTGGCACATCAACTCCCGGTAAGTCTCGAATAAGGCGGGCTCCTGCTTCTCTAGAAGTGCCAATTCCACCTCGCACGGGAAATATTCTTCATATGAGAGAGCTCCCAAGGGCAGAGCAGAGACTTCCCACATCTCGTACAAAGCCATGCCCAATTCGCCTATAGGGGTGAAGAAAATCCCTGTAGCTGGGCAATATAACTCAAAAATGATGTAGAAGTTCGCTACGCTCATTTGGATGCCATAACAGGTTGACCTGACAGCCTCACAGAGTCCCAATCTCTCAAAGTCTTCTTCAAAATGGTCCAAGACGTATAAGGTCAAGTCCCTCCACCATGCCTTGGGAGGGTGAATCCACACAGAGGTTCTGAAATCAGTGGCTGGATAGTTACCACGAGCTTTGAAGAACTGATTTCCAAAAGTCTGAGCCACCGTAGGATTTTCCCCCACTGGAATGTCCGGGAGAACGTTCTCTGGGTAGAGACCCAATATACAACGAGGAGGACCCACCCTTGTATAACCACGAGGCGCAGCTATCAACTTCTCCATGTGAACGGAGTCAGTAGTCCGAGTCACTTGCCACTGCATCTTCCGAGCCTTCGTCACGCACTCAAAGAAAGGCAGTAGAAAATGACGCTTACTAGACGGGAGATAATACTTCTCGCCATCTAGATTGAAAATCCACTGCCCCTCTCCGGCTAGCAGTTGATGATCAGTATCTGACGCTGCATTCCCGAACATGAAGCCGGGCTTTCGATAGACTTTTCAGTCTGAATCTTCAAGGGAAGCAGTGGTTAAGATGCTCCTCATGGTACGCTGATCTCTGACATAAATAAGTGCATCCCGACTGGGAGCACTTCGCTCACTAAATAATGAAGCTTGCCTTGGAACTGCAGTCTAACATTACCGTCCAGCCCCCTGGCCGTTCCAAAGAGACTGTTCAGAGGACCCTGAGTATAGTGCACTACAAAAGTAAGAAGAAATCATATTAGTTCATTTGCTAAAGAAAGCTAAAGTAAGAATATAATTTTCGCTGAGGCATAGCTCCGCTCTCCGAGCGAAGCTAGCCTAGGATTAGCTTCGCCACGAAGCTCAGCTTCGCGGCCGCCGCTTAGCTCCGCACTCCACATGAAGGCAGAATACGGAAAGCAACTAAGTGTTAGCTTCGCTCTAGAAGCT
Organism: Agave tequilana; assembly: GCA_038442645.1. Lineage (NCBI taxonomy): Eukaryota > Viridiplantae > Streptophyta > Magnoliopsida > Asparagales > Asparagaceae > Agave > Agave tequilana. The sequence goes on along the minus strand of JAVJIF010012248.1, from coordinate 65,897 downwards.
TGGCCTCACCGAACAGAATGCGAAGAAGACCTCAAGGGCTAACTTCGCCAGAAGGGTACTGTTACCTAAAATCATTTTAAGGGTTTTAAAGTCCTTTTCCAGCTACGCTTCTAAGGCTGGCTTCGCATCCTGCTATTTAACAAGATGTGAACTGCCTAAGGGTTAGCTTCACACAGAAGCTTGGAGAAGAAACCATTCAGTTCCTAAATTTTCAGTCGAGAAATTAAGAGGAATTAAATCCCCTAAGAAGTCAGCAAAGAAAATTCAGGGAGTTAGACTCCCTGAGATCATTGGTTCACAATGAATCATTCTAAATTCATCATGAGATAGCCAGAAATTGGCTTTGAAAAGAGATGAATATCTCTGACTAAAAGGGAAAAATCCCTACCAGTAATGTGACGCTCAATGACCGAAGGAGGAGGAGGCCCCTCCGTCACAGAGGTTGCTACCTCTTTACCTGCTCGTCTTTTGAGAGCCATGGAAGAACTGAAAAGTTCTTAAAGTATCAAACTAAGAAGAAAGAAGAAGAGAAGATTTGTGTTTTCTGAAAATTCAAAGAGAAATAATTATTTCTCTGTCAGTCTAATCGGGCCTTTATAGGCTGATGATTGCCTAAATTTTGCCTCCTCGAAAGGAGCAGGTGGCCATTTCAAATTAATTTGAAACGGCACCTAAAGCACCTTCCCGAGAAGCGTTACTTCAGCCCCGCTAAGCGCTAACTCCACTGTGAGTTCAGTATTGATTTCGCGCGACGCTTGAGTAACTTCGCTGAGAAACGTGCCTTAGCTCCGCCAAAAGCACATCTCTATCTTCGCGAAAATTCCGTGTTAGCTTCACTAGAGACTTGTTCCTAACTTAGTTGGGAGTCCGTCCCTAACTTCGCTGGAAGTTTAGCTCCGCTGAGAGCTTCTATTTCCTCCTAAGGAAAAGACTTACCTAAAGCTAGTCCACTCCATGTATTCTGGGATCAAAAGGAGGGAAACAAAGCAGATGAGCAAAAAATAAACATTTTTATTAATTCAAAAGGGAAGATACATTGACACTACATCAAGGTGATCTTTCGTACAACTGAATCATTGCTCCAAAGGCATACAAGTTGTCCTATCTACTTCCAAGGTGATAAATGAAACCAACTGGACACGAAAGGCCTTTCTCCTGCACAAGACCGTAATCCATCGCTTAATGGCAGATTTTTGTTAGCCCAGAAGCCTTCCACTCTAGTTTTGATGATGATTAACTCATGTAGTTATAGTTTACTAATAATCTTGTGATATTTAGTTTCACATATTTAACCAAGATATTAGTAGGTGATTGCTTCAACAAAAGTGTTTTAGAGCTTTCACATGGTGATTCAAGAGCTCGAGCGTCAAGTTCATATCTTGCACTCGTTGAAGCTCGATGGATGACGTTTGGATCGAGTCGACTTGGAGACGGTGCTCTACAAGAAGACCTTAGTTTGTTTTAGAATAGTTGTTTAGATCCATTGTTAAAGATTAGATAGTGTGGTATGCTCAAGTTCACAACACACACTTGTTTTAAGTTTCATGTTTATTGGTTTTGATTTTCGGTTTAACCGATCTTGATTTTCATGAATAGAATTGAATCAAAATAAGTTTACATAGTTTAAATGTATATTAGATTTGATCTATATATATGTATGCTTCATATTCTTAGAAAAGCTTATTTTGATAACCTATTCATGTATTTGGGTTTTGTATTTAAACAAAACTTATTTTCAGATTTAATGTCAAAAATATTGATATATATATCTCTTTCATGTATATTGGATTCTATCCATATACTATATGCTTCAAAGTTGTTTAAATATCATATTTTTGTATTTATATGTGTTTTGAAGAAAATCAGATTTCCATTTCAAAAATTTAAGTTTTGAAAAATACAGAATTTGGTTTTAGGCAAAATTTTCAAGTCACAAAAATGGTTCAAAATGTTTGTAACATGTTTGATTTTTACTCAAACATGCTTGTATTTCAAAGATATAACAAGAACCTATTTTTGTAAAATTTTAAAGATTTTATGGGATTTATTTGACAATAAAAGACAAGTTTTTAAGTTCTGAAAATCTGCTGCCAGGCTCTGGCGGTCGATCGGGACGGTCGACCGGACCAGTGGTCGGTCGACCGGACCGGTCGACTGATGTGGACGAGACGTGCACAAAGGCCAAGTTGGCTTGGCCGGTCGACGTGTGGTCGACCGACTGAAATCACCCCACTCTCAGGTGGGGGCGGTCGACCGGGGGTCGATCGTAAGCCTTGGCCCGGTCGACCGGGCGGTCGACCAGCTAGAGAGCAATTACTCTCTAGATCTGGCACGGTCGAAGGTGGGCTCAATGATCGATTTTTTAACCGTTGGCCGGTCAACCGGCCGGTCGACCGGAAGGGCAAAAATGTCCTTTTCTGCTGCCAACGGGCAGATTTCAAATGGGGTATAAATATCCCCCCATTTGATTTGTTTCTCAAGAAGATTTTTAAGAGTAAAAATTTCTCCCATTTATAAGTGTTTTAATACAAGTTTTCAAAAGAGTTTTTAGTACAAAAAGAGAAGTTTTTGGGATTTATTTTTGTTCTTTATTTCAATCATATCCTAGAAGTTTTCCCAAGTATTTTCTTTGTGTTTTTGATTTTCAAACTCTTTATTTCTCACACTTGAGCTTATCTTGCTATCCTATCTATAGTATCTTTGTTTTATTGGAAAATTGGTTTGTGGTTGTGGAAACCACCAAGCTGTAAACCTTCCATCTTTGTGATATCCCTCTAGTGAGAGGTGATTGAGTTGGTATCCCTCTTGTGTAGAGGTGATTGTGGAAGTGTTGTTTGGCTCCCTCTAGTGAGAGGTGGAGATTGTGTTGGAATCCCTCAAGTGTGAGGTGATTGTGTTTTTTGTGGCTTTGTGCCTAGCCTCTAAGTGTAGAGATTGTGTTGTATTTGAGAGAGGAGTTGTGTACTCCCGGTTATTGTATTGCCCCAAATTCTCAGTGGAGGTTCCCTATGTGGGAAGTCCTGTGTTGACGAGTTAGTGAAAATCCTTCTGTGTGAAGGCGGGGATGTAGAGCTGTGTGCTCGAACCTTGAACATATCTTGGTGTTTGCGTTTGATTCACTTTTTCTAACTCTCTCTCTTATATTGTGCCTTGCATTGATTCATATTGTCATTCACTCTTATATGCTTGGTTGTGTTTGTTTATGTGCCTCACTTGTGTTTAACTACGAGAGCTTTATATATCACCTCAACTCTTATTCAGAGGAACAAGAGGAGTTAGTCCAGAGCCCTTTACCGGGAATTCGGCTACACTCGTTGGTTACACTAAGTGTGTTGCAATTAGTTTTTAATTTTCGCATTATTGTTCATAGATTAGTCGTGCACCTATTCACCCCCCTCTAGGTGTACTTTCAATTTTGTCTTCAAGAAGCTGGATCTTCTTTGATGAAAATTGGTAAAGGACTGGTTGCCACCAGAAAGCCGGATCTTCTTTGATTAAAATTGGCAAAAGAAGGATCCGAGACCTTACAAGTGACGCGCGCTTTCCCAGAGTGGATCATCTCGGATAAGCGACTACCAACAACTTTCCGAAGTGGATCATCTCGGATAAGCAACTGCCAACCTCTTCTTGGAACATGCATCAGCTGCTCCAGTATATTCCTCCTACATAGGATTAAAGTTTCAAGTGGAAGATCAAGAGGTAAGTTTTCTGGTCTCTTTCATCAAGACAAAAGACTGGCAGACATAGTTCTCTGCAATGCAAACTGGAAACAGGTTAGCATTAAATCAAAGAGAAAGCTGCAAAGATGAAATGCTAAGTCAAATTCTTTGGGTGAAGCAATTCATATCTGATCCAGTGCTGTTTCAGTTAAGCAGAGGATAGCCTCGCTTGCACAGTGATGATGGACTAGCTCAGCATAAGTCAAGTCTTAGCTCCGCCTAAGGCAGTTAGGCTGAAGAAACCTCAAAAAGGACCAAGTCCTAGCCTCGCCTATATGGCTAAGCCAGACTGATCCAGAGAGACGCAGTCTTAGCCCCACCAATATGGCAAGATTGGCTCAACCTTGAAGAGATTAAGTCCCAATTCTTACCTATATGGCGGATTTAACAGGCAGATTCAATAGATCAAGACAAGAACTCTGCATGAAAAAAGTCTTTTCCTGATCAAGTAAGAATGATAGCTTCGCCGAGAAGCTGGAAAATAGGGTTGAAATACTTTTCTGAAAGTCAGCTATATGTAAAGATCAAGGGAATTTAATTCCTAAGATAGCTGGTAAAGCTAAGGGAGATAAACTCTTTGAAAGTCATCGGATGACCGAGACTCACCAGTTCTTGGCTTGTTAGTGACCAGAGTGGGCAGCCCTACTATTTCAGAGATCTGAGTCTCCTTTCCTGGGCAACGAGGAGATATCATGAGCAAACTTTTCGGAAAGAGAAAAGTATGTTTCTCTGAAAAGGACTTCAAGTATCCTATTTATAGGCCTCATGGCTTGACAACGCCGCTGACGCTTCAAGCATAGGAGCGCGGGCAAAGTTAAAGCATTTAAATGCTTAGCCTCCAGAAAGGGAATAGCCTCCCTCGTTAAATACAAGAGAAGTTATTCTAACCTCGAAAAAGGGAGCAAGCCCTCTCGTGACTAGCCAAAAAGCAGTTAGCCTCGAGAAAGGAACTCGTTCCAAATACCGAGTTAATGCGAAGGTATCTAGACGCGAAGCTACCCAAATGCGAAGCTACCCAGAATCGCGAATCTACACGATTCTTCAGTAAACTTATTCCAATGTGGAAGCAGAATTGAAAGAGGAGCTGAACTCAACCACTATGGTGACGTTCGCATTTCACATATCATCAATCAAAGTAGTTTAAAGTATTTCAGAGTCTAAACCATTCCATTTCAGATTCATGAAAACTTTGAAGGGGGTCTTATTGATACTCTAAAAAAGACAAGATTCCTAACTGGCCTGAACAATACTTAACTTGTTGACATCTACAAAAGACAAGCGGCAGACAAGCTGACGACCAGTTCTTCACCCATCTCAAAGGACGTATCAGCAACTTAGACTCTACTGATCTAATGAAGTAGACAGTAAGCCAAGAAAAGCTCGTGAAAAGGCCAAGCAGGACCAGAGTTCGCACGAGCCCACGAGATAAGTCTCGCATAAGAAGCCAAAGTTGCTTAGCATCACAGGAAGCTCCTTCACAGCCTCGTTGCAAGCTAACTTACAACTTCGCACAGAAATGCTTGTTAACTCCGCAGAGAGTTATCTTTGCTCAAAGCCCCATGCAGCTGCGCAAAAGGGTAATTGATAAGGTAACTTCGCCACAAAGTTATCTAGCTCCGCTGAAGAGCTTTCCTTCTAACTTCGCCAGATGCTTCTCCCAGCTCCGCTATAAGCTTAACGCAACGACTCCACTGCGGGTCTTTTATGGTCACCTTTGACCAATTAAATCTCTAGATGAGATCGAATCTAATTGAGATCAGATCTAATTGAGATCTGACAGCTGTTTGCCATGATCTTTTGACTCTCCCAATCAAATGAGAAGATCAGGGGAGATCTTTCAGTTATTTGGAAAGAATCAAAGGAGTATCCCTCATCTAGCAGAGCGGATCAAGAGATCAGCTATTCCTACCTTCGCAGAAACTGATTCTAGCCTCGCGGCGAGGCTACTTACCAGATGTAAAACAGATTGACCTAATCTGTTTCTAGATTTTCAGAGTGATTATACCCCTACTCCTCCTTATAAATAGCCTACCAGAGGCGAGAGGAAGAGAGGAGGGAGCTAGAAAAGAAGAAAGAGGCTCGAAAAAAGAGAGAATAGACAGCTAAGGATAGAGATCTACTCTCTTACTTTCAAGAATTCAGAGAATTACTTCTCTAATTAGGGTGCTAATACCCTAAGACCTTCCTCCCTCTAAAGGAACCTCCGGAACCAGGCGAGAAGGAATTCCCAAGCGGATGCAGCTCGAGAAGTAAAAGGGAGCTCTACCGACCTTCTGTTCTCCGGTTCCCCAAACCTGGCGAGAAGGGAATCCCATCAGGCGGTAGTCCGATTATCTGATCGATCGCATCGTCAAAGGGATAAAGTGATCGCGCGCTGATCAAATTCCTACCGGCACATTTTCTTAGAAATCTCAAAGGAGATCTACCTATAATCTTTTTACTATAAAGAATTACTCGTAATTTAGCTCCTCGACCCCTTTTTAATAAGTTTTCCCCTTTGAAAAAATTAATGGAAAACAGTATCACAAATCATCTTTAAATAATTTCTTCAAAAATACAGAATTATCATCAAAGAATTGTTCAATTGGTAGTTCATGGCTAGATAGGAATCAAGCTCATGGATATCTTCAGTATCCTGTTCAAACTCATTAATTTTGTTTAAGTGAAATAATGAGGGCACAGATTCAAAAATTGTGTCAACATGTGGTGTAGACTCTTGTGGTATTCCAATTGATTCACTTGACAGCCGTGATGAAACTCTTGAGTTTGATCTAAAATTGGGGTTGAAGGAGTTGATTGAGATGAGTCATTATCTTATCAAATTCTTATCTATGCGAGCACTTAACTCGATCATCTTTTGATTGATCTGACTATTTTCAAGCTTACACTATTGCATGATTTCTAACTCTTCTCTAATGTGCTCTTCAATTCCTCATGCTTATTATCAAATCCCCAAGATGAAACTGATGGTTTAGTGTAGGACCAATTTGATTGAGAATTTTGATATGACTGATCCTATAAAAGTTAAAGATAATTTCAACCTTTCGAATTGAAATTTGATGGATAGAGTTCCTTCGTAGGTCCTTAAAATATGTCGAAGTGATTTTGATCTAGTCTTAACGAATACCCTATCAAAGGATACTGTTCTGAAAGATGAGATGAAAAATATGAGAAAGTGATTGATTATAGTCATGAAAGCTCAGGTGAGGATGGTGGATAGGAATGAGGTAATGACCTATCATGATAATAGTTGTAAACATTTTGATTTGGACAGGCCATGAGAGTGAAGAATTTTAGAATGATGGAAGGGGACATGGATGAATGAAAATTGAATTTTTTAGACTATTATTGCACACACAAATGACTCCACCAATCAATTTGTTTCTTTATCTTGAGCTTAATCTGAAGGTAATCAATTGCTTTTCAGCATTCTGGTGTTCTCTAAGATGATATTCTCTTTCTTTATGCTCTATCTCTGTATTTATAATAGAAATAGTGGATAGACTCCAAATAAAAGTTGTACACCCATCAAAGATATATTTTCAAAACTTCAATTTGAACTTTGGGTATTAAGATAATATACTTTCTTGACTTGGGGAGCAAGCTATTATAAATTTCTGAAATTGAATTTTTCTCTTATCTCCAAACTTGATTTGATTTATCTAAAATTTTATGTGGGAATTTAATTCTGAATTGGTCTGTAACTAATTGGCATATTGAATGTTAAATATGACTCATCAAATGAAGGAATTAGAAATAGTGATCAACATAAGAATTGCATCCATTTAAGCCCTCTTTCTGGAGCATATTGAATCATCGGATTTGAGATTCTGTAGGGAAAGTTATGATCAAAATATTAAAAGTTGTTCAGTCTGAATCTGAGTATAAATTGATTTAGAACTTCAAATTTAATTGAAATTTCCTTTTAAACTCTAAATAGGATTGCTTTATTAAACTCTGAATTTTTATTGGTTTTTTGAGCTTTTAAGCTTATTTTTTCTTTTCTTTTATTAACGGAAGCCTGCACATCACTAAGCAAAAATACGATTATATAGTAATATTTATAAAAATAAATATGAAAATATGACTAAAAATATGCTCATTTGATGAACTCATCAGGCCTAGTGTATACCATAACATACATGAGTGATTATACTGCACTAGCATATGGTCTCGATATATCTCTTCCTCCTCTTTCGGTGATTATGGACCAGTTTGGAGGATAATTTGAAGTGATCTGCCAAGGTGTGGTGACCGATCTTACTTCTGCCATATTGAATCTCTCTAATACCTTGAGAATATAGTTCTCTTGGGATAGACAAAGTCTAACTGAGTTTCTGTCTCGAGTGATCTCTAAACCTAAGATCTTTTTGGTTTTCTCCCAAATTTTTCATGTCAAATTCTTTCTTGAGCTAAGCTTTAAGTTTCTGAACATTTTTATTATTTTTCACAGTAATCAACATATCATCTACATGTAACAGCAAATATTTCAAACCATCACTCTACTTAAAATATACACAACTGTCATACTCACATCAGTTGTATCTGGCCTTGATTATGAAAGAGTCAAACTATTTGTACCACTGCCTGAGAGACTGCTTAAGTTTATATCTTTAGAAGACACACCTTGTTTTCTTTACCTTCCTGAATATAACCTTCAGGTTGTTTCATGTATATCTTCTTCTCTAGTTCACCGTGCAGAAATGTTATTTTGACATTCATCTATTCTAACTCTAAATCAAACTGAGCAAGTATCACCAATAACATCCGAATAGATGTATGCTTGACTACAGGAGAGAAGATCTCATTATAATCAATACTCTCCTTCTGAGCATATTCTTTGGCAACTAACCTTATCTTGTGCTGCTCATTGTCCATTTTGCGAAAGATCCGTATTTGATTTCTTTCTAAAGACTTCATCTTTTGATCTATGACTGTTATCCACTTGCCATGGTTATTTACCTCGATTGCTTCCCTGTAACTATTAGGATCTCTTATTTCTATTACCAACTTGAAAGAGACATGATCATCTTTCCAGTCAGACCTTGTTGGTGGCACCGTAACTCTGACTGACCACCTCAACAGTTTAGGTTGCTCTAAAGTAGCTTTCTGTTCGTCTTCATCTGAATTTGAAGAGTCCTCTTCTGACCCTTCAAACCTTTAGGGCTCTCTTAGAACTTAACTTTCTTTTCCTGAGTGTCTGCCGAACTATTTAAAACTCCACCTTCTACTTTATCCTCCGTCTCTGACTTTTTTGCAATATTGATTCTTTGTCAAAGACTACATCTCTGCTGGTAAAGGCACTCCTAGTCTCGGGATCCCAAAGTCTGATCCCTTGACTCTTTTGGTGAACCCGATGAAGACACACTTTTTAAACTTAGACTCCAATTTGTTCTTTTTGTGACTATCAACCAAACTATAAGTCGGACAACTAAAAATTCATAAGGTTGAATAGTCCACAGACTCCTTGACATATCTCTTCGAAGTTCTAAAGATTAATAGCTGTTGATGGCGACCTATTTACCAAATAACCCGCTTGGTTCACCGCCATACTTAAAATCCTTCTAACATGTCAGGCTATAATCTGATACTGTGGTCATTCTGTAAGTGTCCGATTCATGCGCTCTGCTACTCTATTCTGTTCTGGTCACCCTGAAATACTTAGCTGGTGTTTGATGCCATTTCTTACTAAGTAGTCTTTAAATTTTTTAGAGGTAAACTCGTCTCCATTGTCGGACTTCAAGACTTTCACCTTTCGCCCTGTCTGATTTTTCACTATAGTTTTTCACTCCTTGAACTTTTAAAATACTTCTGATTTTTGCTTCAAAAAGTATAACCAAACTTTTCTTGAAAAATCACCTATGAAAGTAACATAGTACCTAGCACTTCCAATGGATGCTACTGGCAAAGACCCCTACACATCCGTGTGTATGAGATCTAATAAGCTATTTATTTTGTGTTGTAATGTAGAGAAAGATATTCTACGTTGTCTACCTATAATGCAAAATTTATAAAGATCAAGTTTGCAATATTTAATATCTAATAGAGTACTCTTTTTGTTAGGGTTTAAAGACCTAGCTCGCTTATGTGTTCAAGACGCATATGCCAAAGCCATGTAATATCCTCCTTCGTTACTGCTGAAGCATCATGTTAACTTGTACAAGTTTGCTATGCGTTTTCCTATGAGAATCATCATAGAGCCTTTGATAACTTTGATTCCTTCATCTGCACTAGAAAACTTGTACCCTTAAGCTTCCAACGCTCCCAACAAGAGAAGATTCTTCTTTAAGTTCAGAACGTGTCGAATATTCATGATGGTTTGAACCAATCCATCAAACATCCTCATGCGGATGTTGCCTATGCCTACAGTCTTGCACACGGTATCATTACCAATTAGGACAAAGCCTCCATCATAAGGCTTGTAAGTACTGAATCACTCTCTTTTTAGGCACATGTGATATGTGCACCCCGAGTCAAGTAACCAAATATCTAAATATTTACCCTTCCTGATTACCTGTCAACACATTATATGGATCCTCATCTGCTTGTTTGACAACCCCAACTTGATTTGACTTTCCACTGGTACTATCAGAATCTTTACCGCCTTTCCACTTCAACATCTCCTTATATTTTATACAATTTTTCTTGATGTGCCCTGGTTTCTTGCAAAACTAGAAATTACTAGAAGCCTCTAGATCCCTTTGGGTCCCTTTCTCTTTGATCTTCCCCTCTGTCCGTTAACAATCAATACTGAGGTCTCCTCCGTAGAATCTATCTTCTTCATCAGCTCGATGTTCTGGAGTATCTGCCTGACATCTTCTAACTCTAAGATCTCCTTATCATACATGAAGGTGGTCGCCAAGTGGTCATAACTTGATGGAAGAAAAGAGAGTAACAAATGAGCTTTGTCTTCTTCTTTTTCTAACTTAACCTTTAAAGCCAACAAGTCGTTTAAAATTCTATTAAAAGCATTGAATGTTATAGAATATGCGTACCTTTCTTCATCCGAAGACTATATATCTACTTCTTCATAAGATATTGTTTGACAAACTCTTCGTCATATAAAGGCTCTCCAGCCTACATCAAAGACCAGCAGTTGTCTCCTCGTTCATCACATAATAGAGGACCTCGTATGATTAGGCACAGTGTGATCGTCGCCTTTGCGCGAAAGTCGATGTCATCCACGCATCATCCTCCATCTTCGATGGCTTCTTCTCAATGCAAGTAGGGCCTTGTGTATGCCCTCCTTTACGAGCAACGATATTACTCGCATCTTTCACAACAGAAAGTTAGACTTTCCATCAAATTTCTCCACCTCGAACTTGGCTGTCATGATCGTCATGCTAGTCATCGCATTGATACCAATTGTTGTATTCTATCACCGATCAAATAATAGAGAAACACTAAGGTGAAGACTCGATAGCGGAAGCAAAAGCGTAGAAAATCTACCACTAGCAAGCATTGAGACTAAATTACTACACAACCAGAATACCAGATTTAATATGGTTCGGCAATGTGCCTATATCTACGGGGAGGAAGGAAGAAATTGTTATTGAAAATAGGAAAGAAAATATAAGAGTTATAAGAAGATTTCTCTCTCATACACAACTCTCAATGGTGGAAATCTGAATTTTTGACTCATATTTAAAAGATTACCTCCAAGGGGTTTATATAGATACCTAGGATGATCCTAATCCAAAACAAACTTCAAAAACTAAATCAATACCGCCTTAGAGAAAGAGAAAAGCTGAATCCAATTCAAAATAGGAAACAGAACCGTATTAGAAAACTGCCAGAAGCTAACATTAGTCGACTAGAGCAAATTATTAGTCGACTAATTCTAAGTATTAGTCGACTATACCCAAAACCTAGTCGACTACAGTAACATAATCTGAGAGCCTAACTCTTTGTCGCAGGGCCTAATCGACTATACCAAAATATCAGTAGATTAGCCCAAGAGCTAGTCGACTAGTAAGACATATTAGTCAACTAATATTCATGCACAAAGCTTGTGCATGTCCGTGCTTTATTTATGAAGCTTGTAACACCTCCACTTGAATCTGAATTCTTCTCTAAGGAATATGAGGTACTCCAGATACTAACAGGCTCAGGGCAAGGCCCAAGACTTTCTTTTTTGGCTCATGTTAGGCTTGTATGTGAGGTGAGCCTGCTCGCAAAGAAGCGATACTTTCAGGTGGTATAACACATGGCACGATCTCATCATGCGTTGGAAATCGTCGACTACATGCATAGTTTGTTTAAGAGGCATGGAGTTTAACTCTCGCTAACAACAACTATTACTGGTGTTCGGGTTGGTGGGATGCCCCAAATCTTCAACTGAAAGGCATAGCAGTGAAAACTTAGGCCTAAAAAAACCAAAGTCATTGGCTTAGGATTGGATTTTGAAATTATTTTACTATTAATAAAACTATTTGGGATTATAGCTTGATACTTAATTCTACAAAATGGTAATCTAATTAGTTATGCAAATGGTTGTTGATTATAATAATATACCTAGTTTTAAAATTTTAGTTGGATTCCCTTGCTTTAACCCTAAATAAAACCAATAAAAAAAAACAAATAAAATTTTAAAGAAAGAACAAGAGAAAGGAAGAATAAGGGATCTATAATCATGAATTTTGTTCCTAATTATTTTTGGGTAATTATAGAAACCCCACACTATCAAAATTTGCAAAAAGTACCTATTTAATATCAAAATAAAAAAACAACTTATTGGTTCTATCATATGTTAGTCTCACATTTTAGTGGCCCACTAACCTTTTAATTTATTAATTGGATTCCATAAATTATAGCCTAACTGATATTTAATGTATGCCCAAATATAAAGGTTACTTTTATGTAAATTAAATAACCATATGGGAGATCAAGGGCCATGATGGGTGGTTTTCTCCCATACGGTTACTTGCTATTTTGTAGACCCTCTTCTCTCCTCTATTATAGGCATATACACCCCTTATTGTGGTAATCCATCAAATGAAGGAGATTGTATAAGTGCATTCAGAGAGACAGAGAGAAGAAAGGAGACTACATTTAGGGTTTGCAAGGAGATATTAAAAGAGATTGGGATCTTATTTATATCATTAATCATCAATCTTTCTAATGGCTTCAGGTATGTATATATATTTATATACTTGTTCTTGAGGTGTATTGATTCTAGATCTATTATTGGGTGATTTCATCATCATGAAGGTTTTAAGTTTTAATTAATATTTGGTATCAGAGCATGGTTTTGAATCTATTCATCTCAGAATAAAAATTATGGACAACTCCTGTTGAGATCAAACATTCATAAAATTAGGTTTTGTCTAACTGTTTCAAAAAAAAAAAAAAAGAAATTCAGATCATTCAACTGTAGAATTTTTAAAGAGGATTTAGTAGCTTTTCTTCAAAATTCTATTAATATTCCTCTAATTGTACAAATCACTTGGATCAAAATTTGAATAACAGTCCCTAAATTTTTCTTTTTAATGGCTTTCAGTTGATTAAACAGTTATAAGCATACTGTTTCTGTTTCATCTCCTGTTAGTCGGCTTGCCCGCACCTCTAGTCGACTAGGTCTCCTCCCAGGAAATAATGACTCTCTGTATTTCCACTGTCGGTCGACTTGATCATTTTAGTAGTCGACTAATAATTAGTATAGTCGACTAAACCCCTTGCCCTAGTCGACTAATAGGTTGAACCGAGAGATGTGTGGTTCTCTGTTTCTCTGTCAGTCGACTAGCCTTTCAATTATAGTCGACTTGCCTTGCCCCTAGTCGACTGGGACTACCTTGACCAGTCGACTATTTTGTTTAGTTCAAACATAAATGTATGTTACACATTTAATATTATTGTGTTAATAGTGATTGAATTGGTCAAGTGACAATATTGGTGAATTATAGAATAACTCAAATAAAAGGTTAGAGAATATTATTGGTTAGTTTTATATTCATACGGTTTTAATGATTTAGTAGTTGCCAAGTGACCTACATTAGTGAGCCTTATGAATATACAACTACATAAAAGACTTGTCAATAAGGGTGACATTAAAGTCAATAATATTCTCGGTGGCGATTCTAGTTAGGAGATTGGGACTAACCCAAAGGAAAGTCTCTTTCAAATAATTACGAACCGGGTAGGGTAGTATAATTTGTGCAACTTAGTGGTGTAGAATTGGATACCCAAAGGTAACATGACTTACTGTCTAAGTGGCATAAATTACATTAAACCTACATAGGTAAAAGGTCTCACCTGTAGAGTGAATGCTGGATATGCTTAGATTTCGCCCAAAGGAGAAATCGAAGTGATATCAATAGTTCATCTTCATAAAATTTATTTATTTTTTTTTTGGTATTGACTCGAGGCCTTAATGTGAGCATTGTCCTATTTTGTTTCAGTGAACGTTCCCACTTCCTTACACTCTCATGCATCTAGCATTCCAGCCTGAATAGTACGAACTTTTCTGAATGGTTTGAACATGTTCAATTCACGCTGGGTGTACTGGATCTTGATCTGGCTCTTCTAGTTGAGAAACCTGAGGAAGTCACCGTTGAAAGTACAGCAGATCAGGTTAGCCATGCTAAAGCCTGGGAAAGGTCGAACAGACTCAGTCTTATGTTTATTAAAATGACCATTGTCAACAATATCAAAACTTCGCTCCCTCAGACTGCTAACGCTTCAGAACTCTTAACTGCTGTAAAAGACCATTTTAAATCTGCTGATAAGTCATTGGCTGGCCCTCTTATCGCTGAGTTAACTACCATAAAATATGATGGTAGTAGAGGAGTCCAAGAACATATCCTCAATATGACTGATAAAGCTGCAAAGTTAGGAACACTGGGAATGAAAGTAGATGAATCTTTCTTGGTACAGTTCATCCTCAACTCACTTCCTCCTCAATTCGGACCATTCAAGATTCACTATAATACTCATAAGGATAGGCGAAATTTGAATGAACTGACTAATATGTGTGTTCAAGAGGAAGTGAGACTGAGGCAAGAAGGACATCACTCGGTGTTGGCAGTAACTCAAGGAGCTATACATAAGAAAGGAAAGTATGAAAAAGGTAAGAGGTTTCCACCGAAGAAAGGGAATGAACCTGAGGAAAGTAGCCAGGGTCATGGAAGAGTTTCACTATCAAATGCTACTTTTGTGACAGAAAAGGACATGTGAAGAAGGATTGCAACAAGAGAAAGGCTTGGTTCGAAAAGAAAGGTATGAATCTTTCTTTTGTATGTTATGAATCAAATCTTGCTGAAGTTCCTTCTAATACTTGGTGGATTGACTCTGGAGCCACAACTCACATAACTAATTCAATGCAGGGATTCCTTACAACCAGGAAACCGAAGGAAGTGAAAGATTTGTCTTTATGGGGAACCGTCTCAAAGTGGAGGTCGAGACTGTTGGAACTTATCGCCTACTCTTAGAGACGGGTCATCAGATGGATCTTGTAGACACTTTTTATGTACCTTCGATTTCTAGGAATTTAATGTCTTTATCCAAATTAGATGTTGCTGGATATTCAGTTTTATTTAGTTGTGGAAAACTTAATTTGATGTTTAATTCATTTTCAGTTGGACATGAAATTTTATGTGATGGCTTATATAAAATTTCCTTGAATTATGAGTTTGCACAATCTCTTTTAACCCTGCATTCGAATGTTGGTTCTAAACGTGGCTTAATTGATGAAAAATCTTCTACCTTGTGGCATAAACGACTGGGGCATATCTCGAGGGATAGAATTGAAATATTAGTGAAGAATGGGATTTTGGATGACCTAGACTTCACTGATTTTGGATTGTGTGTGGATTGCATAAAAGGAAAGCAAACCAAACACACCAAGAAAGGTGCCACAAGAAGCAAAGAGCTTCTTGAGATTATTCATACAAACATTTGCGGACCACTCACTATTCCATGTTTTACGGGAGAGAGATACTTTATCACCTTTATAGACGATCTGTCTCGTTATGGTTATGTATATCTAATTCATGAAAAATCTCAAGCTGTTGACATCCTTGAGGTGTTCATTACAGAAGTCGAGAGACAATTAGATAGAAAAGTTAAAATCATGAGATCAGACCGAGGTGGTGAGTATTATGGTAGATACGATGAGTCAGGACAGAATCCTGTCCCATTTGCCAAATTTCTGGAAAAGCATGACATTTGTGCTCAATACACAATGCCAGGTACACCTCAGCAGAATGGAGTTGCTGAAAGGCGAAACCGGACACTTATGGATATGGTTAGGAGCATGATGAGCTTCTCTAATGTACCTAATTCATTGTGGAGTGAAGCCTTAAAGACTGCTATGTATATCTTGAACAGGGTTCCTAGTAAGGCAGTCTCAACAACTCCTTTCGAGTTGTGGACTGGTAGGTAACCTAGTTTAAGACATTTACATGTTTGGGGTTGTCCAGCAGAGGCTAGAATATATAATCCACATGAAAAGAAATTAGACTCCAGGACCATATCTGGATATTTGGTTATCCAGATAAGTCTAAAGGGTACAAATTTTATTGTCCTAACCATAGTACCAGAATTGTTGAAACTGGTAATGCCAGATTCCTTGAGAATGGTGAAATTAGTGGGAGTGATGAACCAAGAAGGTAGATCTTGAGGTGATAAGGGTAAATATCCCAATACCCTTTTCTTCAAGAGAAATTATTGTCCCTCAGCTTGATCATCAAGCTGAGTCATCAGAACAACATAATGACAATGGTTCACCACTTCATGAGGATATCGCCACTGAAAATGTTGTAGAACCACCACAACCGGCAGCTTTGAGGAGATCTCAGAGGGAAAGAAGATCTGCTATTTCAGATGATTATGTGGTGTATCTACAGGAATCTGATTTCGATATTGGGATTAATAAAGATCCAGTTTCATTTTCACAAGCCATCGAAAATAATGATTCTAGCAAATGGATTGATGCTATGAATGAGGAGTTGAAATCTATGGACCATAACAAAGTCTGGGATCTCGTCGAATTGCCTAGTAACTGTAAGAAAGTCGGCTGTAAATGGATCTTTAAGACCAAGCGCGATGCCAAAGGCAATATCGAACGATATAAGGCCAGACTTGTGGCTAAAGGTTTCACTCAGAAAGAAGGCATTGATTATAGAGAAACCTTCTCTCAGTATCAAAGAAGGACTCTTTTAGAATCATTATGGCCCTTGTAGCTCATTATGACTTAGAGTTACATCAAATGGATGTGAAAATAGCTTTTCTGAATGGAAATTTGGATGAGGAAATATACATGGAGCAACCTGAAGGGTTCGCAAAGAAAGAAAAAGAACAATTGGCTTGCAAATTAAAGAAATCTATCTACGGACTGAAACAAGCTTCCAGGCAATGGTATATAACGTTTAATGATACCATTACCTCATTCGGATTTAAAGAAAACACTGTTGATCAGTGTATATATCTGAAGATCAGTGGGAGCAAGTTTATCTTTTTGGTTCTGTATGTGGATGATATTTTGTTAGCCAGTAGTGATATTGGTTTACTGTATGAAACCAAAGACTATCTTACCAAGAACTTTAAGATGGTTGATATGGGTGAGGCAGCTTATGTCATTGGCATAGAGATCTTCAGGGATAGATCTCGAGGATTGTTAGGACTGTCTCAGAAAGGTTATATCAATCGAGTCTTGGAAAGATTTCACATGGAACTTTGTTCAGCCAGTTGTGCACCCATCATGAAGGGTGACAAATTAAGTGGGAGTCAGTGTCCTAGAAATGACTTAGAAAAGGAACAAATGCAGAAAGTTTCATATGCGTCAGCAGTTGGGAGCTTGATGTATGCACAAACTTGTACCAGGCCAGATATCAGTTTTGCAGTTGGAATGTTAGGAAGATACCAGAGTAATCCAGGAATGGAGCATTGGAAATTGGCAAAGAAAGTGTGCGGTATCTTCAAGGGACGAAGGATCATATGCTCAGATATAGGAGATCAGATCAGTTAGAAGTGATCGGTTATTCGGATTCAGATTTTGCTGGTTGCCCAGATAGTAGAAAGTCTACCTCAGGCTTTATATTCATGCTAGCTAGTGGGGCAATCTCGTGGAAGAGCGTAAAGCAGTCTATCACTGCTTCATCCACGATGGAGGCTGAGTTCGTAGCATGTTTCGAGGCCACGAGTCATGCATTATGGTTACGTAATTTCATCTCAGCACTTGGTGTAGTTGATTCTATTGCCAGGCCGCTGAAGATATTTTGTGATAATACAGCAGCTGTTTTCTTCTCTAAGAATGGAAAGTACTCTAGTGGTTCCAGACACATGAAACTTAAATACTTAGTCGTTAGAGAAAGAGTTCAGAAACAACGAGTGTCAATTGAGAATTTAAGTACCACTCTAATGGTTGCTGATCCGTTGACCAAGGGATTGCCTCCAAAGACATTCAAAGAACATGTTATTAGAATGGGTCTTTTGAGTAATCTGTAATGTATGTTTTGGTGGTTATGTAATTGACACTATTGCGCAATAAAAGTTTGTTTCTGTATTTCCTGTTATCCAACTATGTGTGCACATATTATGTATGGATGTTTGTTAAACAGGAAAAGTCTTGACAAGACAAATTACAGGGGTCGTTTCGGTTACAGACTCTATTAGTGAGGGTTATCAGTGTTGTGGTACGTAGAAGGGAGTATGACATAAATGTTGTATAACCGCTATGACTCACATTGGTGGTCCAAGCTAATTGCAATATTACAGTATCTCATTATTTGGGCTTATCAGTTATTATTTTCAAAAAAATTCGTGATCACGTGTCAAAGTTTTTCAGTATGGAATCCAACGGAGTCAAATGTATTTAATGAGTCTTTTTTGTTTGTTTTCTAAAGTTGTAATGTAATCGGCTAGTGGTCCAAGTGGGAGAATGTTAGTCTCACATTTTAGTGGCCCACTAACCTTTTAATTTATTAATTGGATTCCATAAATTATAGCCTAACTGATATTTAATGTATGCCCAAATATAAAGGTTACTTTTATGTAAATTAAATAACCATATGGGAGATCAAGGGCCATGATGGGTGATTTTCTCCCATACGGTTACTTGCTATTTTGTAGACCCTCTTCTCTCCTCTATTATAGGCATATACACCCCTTATTGTGGTAATCCATCAAATGAAGGAGATTGTGTAAGTGCATTCAGAGAGACAGAGAGAAGAAAGGAGACTACATTTAGGGTTTGCAAGGAGATATTAAAAGAGATTGGGATCTTATTTATATCATCAATCATCAATCTTTCTAATGGCTTCAGGTATGTATATATATTTATATACTTTTTCTTGAGGTGTATTGATTCTAGATCTATTATTGGGTGATTTCATCATCATGAAGGTTTTAAGTTTTAATTAATATCATATTCACATGAAAACAACTTTGTAATGTCATAAATTTTTGTTAGTTTTTACCAAATCTGAGATAGTGTGTGAAATTTTATGAAATCTTCATGGATACATGTGTTTTCTTCGCCAATTCTGATGCCGAACTATTATACCAGTACAAGCAGTGACAATGCTAGGATTTCAAAGAAAAAAAGGCACAAAGGATTTCAAAGAAGGGGGCACAATTATATACAATAGCTTCCAATGCTCTTAAGAAAACAAGAAAAAATATTGTGAAATTTCTTTTCCAGTTTGAGAATAATATAGTATTAGACTTTTATGATATGAGATGTAGTTCGAAGAACATTAAATGTTTAAAATAAAAATTTAATGAAAATGTATATGCAAATTGAATTTATAATGTATGTTGTTATTAAATTTGTTGAAATTTGATTAAAAAATTAATTATAACTCTAACATCTTTAAATCAAAAATTTATAATTCTAATCTAAATTAGTAATATTTAAAAAATTTAAATTATTAAATACATTCTAATTGCTTTCAGAAGTAATCTGTATTATTTTAAAATTAAAATGTAATCCATATTTGTACTATTATAATCCTTAAATTAATATTTGAACTCTAATTAGTATACTTTTTCTAGTTACTTTTTATTTTTTTAAAATTTTCTTTTCTTTTTCTTTATTTCAATTTTGTGATATATTAGGAGGCTTAAGGGAGAAAAGGAATATAACCTGTAGTATGTCGTTTTTGTATTAATAAGAGCTACTTAGGAGAATTAATAAAGAAAAATAGAAAAAAATTAGAGAAATAATATAAAAGAGGTAAGGGGAAACAAAGAAAATAAAAATAGAATTGGGATGGGATTCAAACTGAGGTGTCTCTGCTCAAGAGTAAATCCAAACACCACTAAGCTACATGGTCTTCATTACAACCACGTAAAAAATTTATATATATTAATAATCGAAATAAGAATATATGGAATCCATTTTTCCTAGGGAGGGAGCACGTGCCCCCCTGGCCCCCTTGCCCCACCCCTGAGTACAAGAGTGTTTTTCTAAAAAACTAAAGTGGAAATAGAGTTTGGGGCCGTTTGTTTCGCGTAAAACTCCGTAATTCGTAATGACTTACTACCCAGTTACAACTACGGCGTTTGTTTGGACCGTAATTCGTAAAAGACTTACGTAACTCAACTAACACTCACTTGCAACCCAGTTACCACTCACTTACAGCCCAGTTACAGTTAATTTTGTGGTCATACAAATTTGTAATATTTTTTTATATTAATATTAAATTTTTTAATATTTAACTTTTTTAATATTTATTTGCAGTATTAAAACTTTTAAAATCACCAAATAGTTAATTTTGTGGTCAACTTTTTCACTTACGACTTATACATTACGACAACCAACACCGTAAAGTATAATACACTTTTCCACTTTACAATTTTATATTACCAACCAAACACCGTAAAATTTACATACATGTAACTCATTTACAATTGTAAAAGACTTTACCAATTACAATTACAAATTACGGCCAGTTACGACAACCAACAGACCCTTTATGTAAAATGCTGATAATACAATACATTAGTGTTTCTTGTGATTACCTTTTCCTTTCCCCCTCTCCTTTTTGTTTTCTGCATGAAACCCATAACTACGTCTCTACTTATATTAGTTTTGAACACTAATAATTCTAACATTTCAATTCTTAATTAATATTGATATTCAATTCTTATTTTAATTAACTTGTACTTAGACCTTAGACTCTCAATTCTCATTATAATAATCAACATAAATGTCTATAACTTCTCAAAATTTCTCCATGTCCTAATTATACTATAAATCAAATTATCAATTCTATCATCGACATTTTAAACAACTAGAATTATTTATAAAGAGGGCTCCTTTCATTTATTTAAAAGTCTGCAGGCTTATTTCAAGTAATTAATATAATATAATTATTTACTTGCATGCCTAGCCCTGCCTAGTTTCACTTGCTCGCTTGTCTCGCTCCAACTTTACTACTCCCACTTATTTGCTTGCTTGTCTAAACCTGCCTAGCTTCACTTGGTCGCTTACCTGCTTGTCTGTTTGCCTCCAGCCCTACTTATCTACTTGCTTATCCAGCCTTACCTAGCCCTTCTTACTTGCTTGCCCACTTGCCGCTTCTTTGCTTGCTTATTAGCTTAATCGAATATTATTATTTTAATTATGGTTGTGTAAAATTTGAAATATTCTTTTACTCTCTTTCATATAATTGTTTGCTTGATCAGTTACTTGATTGATGTTGTAACACTATGTTTGCTTGTATTGTATGCATTATTGTACACCACCTGACACCTCCCACTTGTCACCTGATTGGTTGCTTGCCTGATTTCTGATTATCACATTACGAGATTTGGCACCTGCTATTATGTTATACTCCTGTACTCTTGTATTACTCTTGCTTGTTCCTTCTAATATTCCTGTTGCTCACTGTAAACCGATAATCAAAACTAATCAGTAATAATCAAGACAACTTATACGGGGATGGGAAAGCTGATGGATATCAATTTGTAATCGTGTTTACAATGGTATAGAAATGTTGTGAAACTAAAATCTTTCAAATCTACCTGAGGGTCTCCAGGGATCCGAGGGGTAAGCTGGGACCCTTACACACACACACTCTCTCTCTCCCCCCTCTCTTTCCTCTCTTGTATAATGTTCGATCGGAACCGGCACTCGAAAAAGTGTGTTTTATGAAATCAATATAATTATGTATGTGTACTAATGTTCCCTCGATACTTCCGTATAGCATTGGCTCAACGGGTCGAATCCATAGGGATAGGAGTCGATAGAAGCATTAACATTTTTTATTTACGTTGGTTG
Organism: Agave tequilana; assembly: GCA_038442645.1. Lineage (NCBI taxonomy): Eukaryota > Viridiplantae > Streptophyta > Magnoliopsida > Asparagales > Asparagaceae > Agave > Agave tequilana. The sequence goes on along the minus strand of JAVJIF010012248.1, from coordinate 43,958 downwards.
TTAACAGTTCTTCTTTGTAAAAAAATGAGAAAAAGATAAAGAAAAGAAATTCAGAAGTGATAGGGAGAGGAGACGATGAAACGGTGATGTGAAAATAAAAGAGAAGCGGTTTGGAAAACAAAATAGAAAGAAGATGAAACTTATGTAAAGAAAATGAAACAAAGGTGAACAAAGAAGATGGTGAAAACAACGATAAAAGATAAAAGAAGTATTTTGAAATTGATTTTTAAAACAAAGTAAAAAAGAAAAGAGAATACTATGAAAGAAATCTCATGGTTTCTAACTACTAATTACTCCACTAACATGCTAACCTCTTAGTGATAGTTGCCTCACATGGATCCTTAGCCATCACTAGTCCTTGGCTTCAAGAGACGATATAAAGTATGACAATAAGATGGTTCTTCACATTCAAACTTGCATCTGTTAGCCCAGAGGCCTTCCACTCTAGTTTTGATGATGATTAACTCATATACTTATAGTTTACTAATAATCTTGTGATATTTAGTTTCAAATATTTAACCAAAATATTAGTAGGTGATTAGCTTCAACAAAGGTATTTTGGAGCTTTCACATGGTGATTCAAGAGCTCGAGCGTCAAAGTTCACATCTAGCACTTGTTGAAGTCAAGCTCGGGAATCGCGTTTGGATCGAGTCAACTTGAAGACGGCGTTCTGCAAGAAGGCTTCGGTTTGTTTAGTTAAGATTTTGTTTAGATCCATTATAAAGATTAGATAGTGTGATATGCTCAAGTTCACAACACACACACTTGTTATAAGTTTAATGTTTATTGGTTTTGGTTTTGGTTTTCGGTTTAACCGATCTTGGTTTTCATGGATAGATAGAATCAAAACAAGTTTATATAGTTTAATGTATATTAGATTTGATCTATATACATCTATACTTCATACACTTAGAAAAACTTATTTAGATACACTATTCATGTGTTTGGAGTTTTGTATTTAGACAAAACTTATTTTTAGATTTAATGTCAAAAACATAGATATAATACCTTTCTTGTATATTGGATTCTATCCATATACTATATGCTTCATACTATATGCTTCAAATTATTTAAATATCATGTTTTTGTATTTACATGAGTTTTGAAAAAATCAGATTTCCATTTCAAAAATCCAAGTTTTGGAAAATACAGAATTTGGTTTAAGGCAAAATTTTCAAGTCACAAAAATGGTTCAATTAGTTTGAAATATGTGTTGAATTTTTATCACACATATTTATATTTCAAAGATAATACAAGACTGATTTTTTGTGAAATTTATGTGATTTTATGGGATTTAATTGAAGTTAAAAAGACTAGGTTTTAAATCCTGAAATTTTACCTGCCAGGCTCTAACGGTCGACCGGGACGGTCGACATCGGTCGACCGATGTGCACAAGACGTGCACAAAGGCCAAGTGATTTGGCTGGTCGACCGTGCGGTCGACCGACTGAAGTCACCCCACTCTCGGGTGGGGCCGGTCGACCAGGCGGTCGACCGTTCACTTTGGCCCGGTCGACCGGGCGGTCGACCGAAAGGGCACAACGGGCAAAAATTTGACCGTTGGTCGGTCGACCGGCCGGTCGACCGGAAGGGTAAACTGGCCCTTTTCAGCTGCCAACGAGCAGATTTCCAAATGGGTTATAAATACCCAATTTGAGTTGGCTTTTCAACATGAATTTTTAGAGCAAAAATTTCCATCTTCTCTAGTGTTTTAATACAAGTTTTCAAAAGAGTTTTAAAGCGAAAAGGATTCATCTTTATTTGTTTTTAAGGGTTGGAAAGTTCAAAGAAAAAGAAAGTATTTGGGATTGTTTTTTATCTTCACTTTATATTCATTCTAGAAGTTTTCCCAAGAGTTTTTCTTTATGTTTTTGATTTCCAAACTCTTTATTCTCACACTTAAGCTTATCATTCTATCCTATTTATAGGATCTTTGTTTTAATGAGAAAATTAGTTTGTGGTCTTTGAGATCACCAAGTTGCAAACCCTCCTTTATTTGTGTTGATATCCCCCTTAGTGAAGAGGTAATTATTGGAGTGGTGGCTTTGTGCCTATCCCTCATTTGTGAGGTAATTATTGTTTGAGTGGCTTTGTGCCTATCTCTCATTTGTGAGATTGATCTTTATTTGATTTTATGCCTTGCCTCTAAGTGTAGAGGTTATATTTGTTGGAGAGAGGAGTTGTGTACTCCTAATTGTAATTACCCCAAATCCTCAGTGGTGGTCCCTATATGGGAAGTCCTGTGTGGACGAGTTAGTGGAAATCCTTCTTTGTGAAAGCGGAAACGTAGAGTTGTGTGCTCGAACCTCGAAACATATCTTGGTGTTTGCGATTGATCTACTTTCTCTAACTCTCTCTCTCTCTCTCTTATATTTGTGCATTGATTCATATTATCATATCATATACATGCTTGGTTTGTTTGTGTGCCTCACTTGTGTTTAACTAAGAGAGCTTCATATAGCACCTCAACTCTTATTTAGAGGAATTCAGAGGAGTTAGTCCAGAGCCCTTCACCGGAATTCGGATACACTCTTTGGTTACACTAAGTGTATTGCAATTAGTTTTAATTTCCGCATTATTGTTCATAGATTAGCCGTACACCTATTCACCCCCATCTAGGTGTACTTTCAATTGGTATCAGAGCCTATGTTCCTGATAATAGGCTTAACCACCTAGGAGTGTGATCTTGATTTGCTAATCTATCATTTGCATTTGCACACATATTGTTTGCACTCATGGATATCCCTCCCATGTTTGATATCTCTAAAATTGATATATGGAAGGTTATGATGAGTTTTCATTTAGAAGCCATAGGTTATAAAGTTTACCTTGCCATTACTAAGGAATCCTACCTTAGTAATAGCTTGCATTAGACGCCAATGCACAAGCCCTAAAGGCACTTAGATCTCTTAGTAAAGAATATTTAAATATGGTTTCTCATTGTGATTCCGCCTTTGCAGTGTGGAACATCTTGACCTCTCCAAAGCTTCAATTGCCAATCCAAGTGGAGAAGGAATCTAGTGAGGATGAATCCGAATAACATTGCTTCATGGTCCAAGGGAATGACTCCCTTGAGGTACATTCGGACCCTCAACTAGATAGTGCTACTTCTTCTTGTGATGATTATGTTGATCCCGATACTTTGAATAAAGAACTAACTATTGTTTGTGAGAACCTCCTTGAAAAATACAAAGTTTTGAAAAAGAAAACTTGTAAGTTAACTAAAGAAAATAAGGACTTGTCTTCAAAATTTGATATTGTTTTGCAAGAAAGAGATGAGATTCTAATGAAAGGGATTCATTGAAATCTAATCTTGATCTTGCCCTTAATGAAAACAAGATTTTGAAAAGTAAAAATGATTGTGAAAATATTTTAATGAAAAATGAGACTTTATCTTCAAAAGTTGATTTTGTTGTAAAAGAAAATGAATCTTTAAAAATGAAAATTGTTTCTATTTCAAAAAAATTGGATTTGGCTTCTAAGAAGAACATTTCTTTGAAAAATAATATTGACTCACATGTTTGCCATGCTAGTGTAGCTTCACATTCTAGCTCACCTATTGCATGCTCCACTTCTTCTAACATTGAAAATGATATAAATTTGTTAAAGAAAAACATTGATTGTTTGGGCTCCACTTTGAGCCATTTTATCATAAACCACTCACGGTTAGAATCTATGTTTCGAAAGAAACAAGTTCCTTCTATGCATGCACACAAACCACGGCATACACATGCTCCTCACTTTCACACTCATTACACATTGTATGCTCATGTGTACACTTGTACACATTGTGGACGTAAGAGCCACCTTGCTAAATTTTGTTATGATAGAATACATGATTCTAATTTAGTAAATAAGTTTATTTGGGATAGGAAAGGAGCTAACCCCCATGGACCCAAAAGAGTTTGGGTACCAAAGACCACTCCTGTTTTGTTTGATGTAGGTGTGGGATCTCACATGACGTGAGAGTGATGGTGCCTTGAGGTGGATGCGTTCCGAGCTTAATAGTGACAATTTGGATGCATTACTTTCAAGGGGAGTTTGGTGGGAGGACCACCTTGGTTTGAAGATATGGAGATGTGCCCTATTGGTTTTGGTAACGATCTCTAACTCTCATTTATATTTACATGCTTTCTTATTATTCATTTTTAGCATGTTTTAATGTTTCATGATTATATGTTAAATGTCATGATTATTAGACTTGTGATATACATGATTAGTATTTGAGATCACCCATGTTTAATATGAACTTATACTTTTGTATTCTCACTTTAGTTTAGCTATTCTATATATCATAGATCTAATGCATGTGCATTTACATAATGATCATATGAGTTTTGTTTAAACATTTGCACTTCATATTTTGATTACATGTTTAGATGTTAATTTTTATTAAAACTTGGATATAAACTTGTACAACAGTGAGCCACAAATAGATTATTATATGTTTTGTGCTTAAATGCTCATTTGTACCCATTAGATGTACTAGTATGGTTAGTTTTTATGATTCATACATTTTGACTTGTATTCCATATTTTTGACATGTTTTTCATGTTTATGTTAAAATTCATGTATATGTCTATTTTTACTAAACTAATAGTTATACATATACATCCTTGAGCCACTTGCCTTCATGCATATACTTTTATGGACTCATTCATGTTTGGATATGTATGTATACTCTAGTTTGTACAAAACATACATATGCCGAAAAGATTAAATTATTTTGATGAAAATTAGATTTTCTTGTGTTTCATGTTTTTAAGAAATTTCATGATGATATGTTTCACATAACTCTTATACACTCACTTTACTTAAAGTTTTCTCATGATTATGTTTTCATATGATTCGGGCCTTATATATTTTGAGTGTTGATGATCATGTGACTTGCATGTTTTTCATGAAATATATTTTTATTTTATTCCTTACTTGAAGGATTTCGTACTTGTTTACAATTTTATCATATAACTAGATGCAGTATTCTTCATTTGATAGAGTTTTCAAATGTATTATATTATTTTCAAACTTATTTTTCAAAACCCCTACCCATTCAAGGGTGGTTGGTTGGGCGATCATGCCTTGTATGATCATTATTGAAAATCTATTTAAAACATGTGCATGAAATGGGTGGTAGGAAGTATGAGTTATATACTTGATCTTATTTTATTTTCAATTGATATCATTGTATCTTTTCAATTAGTATCACTATTGACATTCTTTTTGTATACTCATATATGTTTTTATATAGGTATGCTTAAACTTCAAATAGTATCAATTTCGACTGGTATTCAATTTTTCATACATATATATGTATTTTATTTGTGCTTACTATATCTCTATATCTTTGAGCACAAATTTTTGGTTATGCTAAGCTTGATTTCTTAAATGACTATTATATTTCAATTGATTATTTTTCAATTGGTATCTTATACAAGCTTATGCATCATTTTGTTTGGTATTTCATAAAAGGGGAGAAAATTCATATTTCTCCTTTTAATTGGTTTTGTTTACCTTTGGTATTCTACTCCCACACTTTATATTGAAAAATGATTGAAAAATGATATTGATTTTTTTAATTTGGTATCATACGCTCCTAATGAAAATCATTTTCAATTGTATATGTTTCATTATTTGCAATTGGTATATGTTTCATTTTTAATATTGGTATCAAACATATTAAATTAATATTATTCTCTATTTGGTATCTCTGTTGCAAAATGAGTTTAGTATTTAACCAAAAAGATTGGTTTATGTTTTTCATTTGATATCAAAAGTGTAAATATTTTCAATTGGTACTAATTTTTACAATTGATATCAAGATTACCTATATGTTATATCTTTCTATTGATATCAAAATTTTTGTTAGTTTCTTCAAAATTTTTTTGTTTATTTTCAATTGGTATCATCATTTAGTATCATGATGTTTCTATGTATACCTTTGCACTAAATTGATATATTTTTTCAATTGGTATCATAATGTTTTGATTTGATTTCACCCCTTATTAATTTTTGTTTCGGACAAAAAGGGGGAGAACATCGTTTTATTGTTTACTTTAACCCCTTTGTTGATGATTGACAAAAAGGGAGGGAAGTATTTTAGTATATATGCATATTTATTTAAGTTTATATTAAAAAAATTTGTTTTATGTTTTGTTGATATTGGTATCAAGAGCATGGATATTAGTATCAAAAACATATTTTGTTGTTTTGTTTTGTTGGTATCAAGAACTTTTATTGAAATTTTTATTGTTGGTATCAAGAGTTTTTATTGAAATTTTTATTGGTATCAAGAGCAATTATTTAAAGAACATGTTTATTTTAAGCTTATATTTTCATTGGTATTTAAGAACATGTTTATTTTTAAAAGAGGGACAAGTAATTTATTTTAAAAAATTTGGTATCAAGAGCATGTTTATTTCATTATTTTATGCATGTTTATGCATATTCATGTTTAACATTCATTGCATATCTTATTGTTTATTGTTATGCATGAGTTAAGGGGGAGCTGCTTTGAAGCTTAACTTTAATACATGCATATATAACTCCATGAGTTTTGTCATCATCAAAAAGGGGGGATTGTTAACCCAGAGGCCTTCCACTCTAGTTTTGATGAGGATTAACTCATGTGTTATAGTTTACTAATAATCTTGTGATATTTAATTTCAGATATTTAACCAAGATATTAGTAGGTGATTAGCTTCAACAAGGTGTTTTGGAGCTTTCACATGGATTCAAGAGCTCCAACGTCAAAGTTCGCATCTAACACTCGTTGGAGTCAAGCTCAGGGAATCGCGTTTGGATCGAGTTAACTTGAAGACGGCGTTCTGCAAGAAGGCTTCGGTTTGTTTAGTTAAGATTTTGTTTAGATCCATTGTAAATATTAGATAGTGTGATATGCTCAAGTTCACAACACACACACTTGTTATAAATTTCATGTTTATTGGTTTTAGTTTTCGGTTTAACCGATCTTAGTTTTCATGGATAGATAGAATCAAAATAAGTTTACATAGTTTAATGTATATTAAATTTGATCTATATACATCTATGCTTCATACACTTAGAAAAACTTATTTTGATACACTATTCATGCGTTTGGAGTTTTGTATTTAGACAAAACTTATTTTTGGATTTAATGTCAAAACATAGATATAATACCTTTCTTGTATATTAGATTCTATCCATATAATATATGTTTCAAAGTTGTTTCAATATCATGTTTTTGTATTTACATGAGTTTTGGAAAAATCGGATTTCCATTTAAAAATCTAAGTTTTGGAAAATACAGAGTTTGGTTTAAGGCAAATTTTCCAAGTCACAAAAATAGTTCAATTAGTTTGAAATATGTGTTGAATTTTTATCACACATATTTGTATTTCAAAGATAATATAAGAACTGATTTTTGTGGAATTTATGTGATTTTATGAGATTTAATTGAAGTTCAAAAGACTAGTTTTTAAATCCTAAAATTTTCCCTATCAGGCTCTGGCGGTCGACCGGGACGGTCGACCGGATCAGTGGTCGGTCGACCGGACCGGTCGACGGTGTGCACAAGACGTGCACAAAGGCCAAGTGATTTGGCCGGTCGACCGACTGAAGTTACCCCACTCTCGGGTGGGGCCGGTCGACCGGGCGGTCGACCGAAGGGCACAACGGGCAAAAATTTGACCGTTGGCCGGTCGACCGGAAGGGCAAACTGGCCCTTTTCAGCTGCCAACGGGCAGATTTTCAAATGGGTTATAAATACCCCATTTGAGTTGGCTTTTCAACAAGAATTTTTAGAGCAAAAATTTCTATCTTCCCTAGTGTTTTAATACAAGTTTTCAAAAAAGCTTTTAAGCCAAAAGGATTCATCTTTATTTATTTTAAAGGGTTGAAAAATTCAAAGAAAAAGAAAGTCTTTGGATTATTTTTTATCTTCACTTTATATTCATTTTAGAAGTTTTTCCAAGAGTTTTTCTTTGTGTTTTTGAGTTTCAAACTCTTTATTCTCACACTTGAGCTTATCATTCTATCCTATCTATAAGATCTTTGTTTTAGTGAGAAATTGGTTTGTGGTCTTTGAGATCACCAAGTTGTAAGCCCTCCTTTATTTGTGTTGATATCCCTCTTAGTGAAGAGGTGATTATTGAAGTAGTGGCTTTGTGCCTATCCCTCATTTATGAGGTGATATTGTTTGAGTGGCTTTGTGCCTATCCCTCATTTGTGAGGTTGATCTTTATTTGGCTTTGTGCCTTACCTCTAAGTGTAGAGGTTATATTTGTTGGAGAGAGAAGTTGTGTACTCCCAATTGTAATTGCCCCAAATCCTCAGTGGAGGTTCCCTGTGTGGGAAGTCCTATGTGGACGAGTTAGTGAAAATCCTTCTGTGTGAAAGTGGGGACGTAGAGCTGTGTGCTCGAACCTCGAAACATATCTTGGTGTTTGCGATTGATCCACTTTCTCTAACTCTCTCTTTACATTTGTGCATTGATTCATATTGTCATATCATATACATGCTTGGTTTGTTTGTATGCCTCACTTGTGTTTAACCAAGAGAGCTTCATATAGCACCTCAACTCTTATTTAGAGGAAATCAGAGGAGTTAGTCCAGAGCCCTTCACCGGGAATTCGGCTACACTCTTTAGTTACACTAAGTATATTGCAATTAATTTTAATTTCCGCATTATTGTTCATAGTTTAGTCTTACACCTATTCACCCCCCTCTAGGTGTACTTTCAGTATCAAGAGCAAGATAATACAAACATTAGATCATCAAACTATTAGGAGTAAGCATGAAATAAGAGAGAGTTAGCTTGGTTAGCAAGTTAGCAAGTTAGATGTTAGAACCCATCATCATGAGCCATCAATGGCTGTTGCAAGAGCAAGGCCTTATAGAGGCTTTTACATATGGATTATCAAGTAAGTGGTTAGCTAGTAAGTGGTTAGTAGTTAGTCATTATGAGAGAAAATCTAGCTAAGCATCATGTAGAAGATGGAGAACATTACATTGGAGAAGAAAGGAGACACCTTTATATAGATTGTCACCATCTATTATATCAATATCTCTCTATCTCTCTCTGAATCAACACAGCCCTAATACATGATTTTTAAAACAAAAGAAAATATAAAATAAAAGAGAGAAATCCTAATCCATATTAAAAAGAGAGAAACCTAACCTATTTTCAATCTGCTTGCGTTTTGGCTAAACCTTGTAGTATTTATAGGCAAAAGGAGGTTCCAGAAGACGAGACAAGGCCACGCATCGAAAATCGACGCATAGGCCCACCATAGGGCCGCGGAAACGTGGCCATAGCTACGTTCCTGCGGTAATACTAGGGACCTGGGTCCCTGGTTTTGGTGCGTGGGTTCATTTCGCTTCGGGGACCATCCAGATGTGGTCAGATTCGCTTATTGCTGTCCAGATTCTCGTCTGATATGCGCAAGGGTCCAGGTTCAATGTATTATCTAGAAGCTCCCTTACTTGACCTCTAAGAAATGTGGATTTAATTACCTGAAAATGAGTTTAATTAAGCACTTATTACCCTTTTGCCCCTAGACTCTTGATTTATCTGCAAAGTAAACCAAAACACAATTAGAAATGTTATATTATTTATAAATCGGTAGAGAAATGTGATATAAGAATGCAAAACTATAGACTAAAAACACCCTCACCACTTATCTTTTTGCTCATCCTGAACAAAACAAGAGAAGAAAAATTATACTACAAATATTATTACACCACTTTCGCAGGTGACGTGATTGCACTGAGGGCATGCAACAAGTCGTTAAACCTCTAGGTTCCCCTAGAGGAGGAGTTTTGTCTCCTGAAAGTTTTCAATAGATTGCACCCACAAAATCCATAAAGAAAGAAGACAAATGTTAGTGTTTCGGAAACGCATTTTGAAAGAGAGACAAGTTTTCAAAATATTTTTGCAAAAATATATGCGATCTAAGATCATAAGTCCACCAAAAATTATTATTCTTCCTTAAACTTAGTCTATATGCAAGATCTTGTATTCAATTAAGGTAAGAACTCAAAATTGAATTGAATATTTTATCTTTTATAAAACCTAGATAATCTGCACTTTGTGATAGTGAAAATTTCTGGAATTTCAACTTCAACCATCAAGCCATTTATTTATATATATTTTTTTCTTTTTTTCTTCTCTTAATTTTCTTAGGCTTTCTAGTTCACCCGGATAGTGAGCCTTTAGGCGATGACTCCCAGCAGGACGATCTTAGGGCACCAGATGAGAAAACATCCCTCGGGTTTAAGGACTTTAGTAAACAAGGCCACAAAACTAAGAGGGATTATTTGTTCCTTATTACCACCTTTAGGCGTGAATAATCATGCTTCTTGAGGCATAGTTATCCAGCTTAATAAGTGATTTTTTTTAAATTATAATATATATAAATATTTCTTTTTATTTATTTTTGCTTTATGGCATTTTAGGTCTTTGTTTCCATCCCAAAATTGTGTTTGTGTGAAGTGCAAACTATCTAAGGCAAAAAATTCAAGATAAAATTATCTCCCTAATCTTTTATACTTAACCTATAATTAAACAAGATCTATTATTTCAACTAGGTTTAAGATGTCATAATTAAGGTTTCCTTAATTTCTAAGATCATCTTAATTTTCTTTAAAAATAGATCAAAACCTTGTCTGTTATTTCAAAAAGTTTTTAAAAGAATAGAAAAATCCTATACAAAAGAAAATTCTAAGAATATTGTAAAAGAAGTGTAAAGGAAAGAAAATCTAAAAACTCTACGTTAGTAAACCCTCCTCCACACTTATCTCATCCATTGTTCTCGATGCATCGTGAATATATGTATGCATGAAACAAATAGAGAGGGAAGAAAAAATCACCTCAAGGTGGTGGTTCCAGTGGCGGTCTGATTGGTCCACGAAATGCGACCCAATCTAATTTACGTGAAGTTCGGAAGAACCCACCAGAAACCTCTATAATACAACCCACTAAGATGATGTATATATGAATGATTTTTATTAAGAATTTTATTCTATCTAATTTTCAAATTTTCAAAATAATTTCAAAGTCATTATTATCAACACCCTAGTCTCAAAATGGAGTATGAAAAGATGGAATGATTGATTTGGGCTCAGGAAGTACATGAACTAATATCGACTCAGGAATTTGACTTAAGTCAAATAAAGGCTCAGGAGTCCAAATTGATTCAGGAATGGGGTCCAAATCAAGAAATTGAAATCCTATTCCACATTCATTTTCCCACAATGGAATGTGACTTTTTAAGATGTGATTCAAGTTCAAGAATGACAGGTATGAGAATCAAAACTGATTTTAAAATGTTACTCAATTTGGGTAGCAAAATGGGAGTCAATATTGATTTAGGAATTTAAACTGGATCACAAATTAAAGGATCGAAGTACATTCTTATCTAAATTCAATTTCTTTAAAAGGAAAACTTATCAATTTGTCAATGGGACAAAAGTATGAAATTGGTCAATCTCAATTTGTTGATCATAAAATATTGGTGATTCAATTTCACGTTGGATTGGCACAGGATCCAATACTGACTCAGAAAAAGGCCTGAAATCAGGTAAAAACACCTCAGTCATTATTGAATTAGGAAGTGGAATTGAATTACTAAGTTGAGTGTCAGGATCATATTCATGCTCAAGTTCAATCTCAGAAAAAGGATAACTTGTCAAAATGTCAATGTGATTCTCAAAATTTTGATGTTGGTCAAGTTCAAATGGGTGTGTTGAAATTAAATCTTAGTTTCCAAAACAATATGAGTTCTGATCTAGATCGATAGAGTTAGAAATATCGGAATTGGTCAAAGGTTGATAAGAGAGAGTTTTCTCATTTCTATGAATGTTGACCAATTGACTCAGCTGTGTTTCTAACATATCGATAGACTGGGCAAAGATTTTTGAAATTGTTGTGAGGTCTGATGCAAGATTTCTATACTCTTTTCTAACTCAGATTTTTCTTCAAATAGTTGTTCTAGAAAAGGAGTATAGGAATCTTGATTTTAGAAAAAATTGTGAAGATTGTGAGCCAATAAGTTTTGAGATTATCGCTCAGACTCACGCAAGAGTTCCTCAGTCAATTTCAAAATAGATGTTTGATCATTTTGAAGAAGTGGGACTGAGAATGTGGTTCAATCTCCATATCGACAATATCACAAGCACAGAGTCTTAATAAAATTTGCCAATTGAAATAGAAATATGACAAAATTCTGTTATCTTAATAGAGAGGTTTTTTTGATCCACTAATAGTGCAAGGCTGAGAATGTGGTTCCATCTTTAACTTCAAATAGTCCATCAATGCTCTAAAATATGACATTTTCATAACTCCCATTGTCAATGATGAGATTACATATCTTGCTCTTGACTGAACATCTCAAATAAAAAACTTGATATCACTGCGTAGTTTTGGGGGTGTTTTAGTTGCATAGCAATATCTGTATTGCTGACTCACAATGCTCTTTGGCAAATTTTGAATCATCGGGGTCAATCTCGAGTTCCTCTTATTTTTCCTCTTCGTAGTCTGCCATGTTGACTTGCTTTCTCTTTGGTGATTCATAGTACTTGTGCTTAGGTTCTCCACACCTATAACAATCGCCAACAACAGGTTTGGTGTAGGAATTCTCTGTCTTTTGCAATAGGGGTTGTCGTCACTAGGGCTGCTGCAGGGGCTTCAGTTGTTGTCTTCTCAATTGGCGTCGAAGGCTTAGAAAGTGGAGTTCTACTTTGTAATCTCTCGATCTTTAATGTTTTGCTATGGCTTTATCAACAAAGAACACATTGTGAAGGGTAACGTATTATTGGATAGAGTACTTTAGATCACCGATGTACATTGTCGCTTGTTGCTCCTCCGTCATGGATAGATCGCAACGTGATGATAATTGATAGAACTCCTCCGTATATGTCGTAATAATTCTTGTCCCCTGTTGGCAATGCTCAAATTGATTATACAGAATTTATTGATAATCAAGTAGAAGGAAAATACCTTTAAGAGTTGCTTCATGCGTCTCCATGTCATCACGAGTGATTTGCCTTGACATCTCCTTGATATTTGTAATTGGTCCCACCATGCATATGCTTCTCCCTTAAGCTTGCAGGTAACGAACTTGACATGCTTCTTCGAGTTTATAAGTCATATTAAAGAACTCCTCTACTTCATAAACTCAATCAAAGAGGAATCAATATCAAGGTTCACACTAAAAAAAGAAATCTCATTCTTCATCCTATATTCATTAGGACTTGAATACTCTCTTTCTCTACCATGATTCGGATAAGGAATTCTGCTTCTCCTGTTAGAATTAAGATTCGCGAATCTTCTTCTTCGGCCATATGTCATCTCTCCATCTTCATAGGTATCTTCAAAGTCATCTTCTTGATAGAAGGGATTATTCAATTCTTCCTCATCAGAGAGTAGGGTTAACTAACGACGGGACGAATCGGGTTAATTCGTCTCGTCAGCCCAACGAATCCGTGACGAGATGGGTTGAACCCGTCTCGTCACGAATCGACGAGACGGGGTCGTTACCGGTCCTGACCCGATTCGTTACACGGATTCGCCGAGACGAGTTGAACCCGTCTCGGCATTTTTTAATATTTTTTTAAATTCAAATTTCCATAAATTTTAAAATTAAAAGTTATAAAGAAATTAGGAAAAAAATAGTAAAAAAGAGGAAATTTTTTTTAAAAATTGTCTAAAATTATAAAAAAAATAATAGAATTGATATTCACTAATTACAAGTTTTTTGTAAGGTAATTTATTTTATTAATATGAAAAATCATATACCAATCTGCTCATCTCATTTAATGTATATAAAACTAATCTCATATAATATACATAAAAAACTCTGGTGCTTATCTCATACAATGTACATAAAAATCTCTGGTGGTTCTCTACTCTTTATCATCGTCCTATTCAAATTCTTCATCTAGAATAGCTTTTCCTTGTGTGCGTCTTTCTACATCGAACCAGTCCTTTAAGCAAACAGCCATCTTCAAGTATTTCGGCGTCAGCCTGCTCCTTCAGGATGTCAACACTCTACCACCTGCAGAAAATGCACTCTCGGACGCTACTGTAGAGGCCAGAGGTGTCAGTATATCTCGGACCATGGTAGAAAGAACAAGAAATTATTTTCTCTGTTCTTTCCACCATTACAAAATATCAAATGTTTCTCATGGTTCATCATCATTTTCATTTATTTCAGCAGACATTGTGTTCAAATATAAATTAAGTTCATCAAATGAACCTGCTCCTGAAGAGTGTTTCTTTCTAGTATTAGAGGAAAGTAAACTTTAAAAATTAGATAATCTTTTACCTAGACTAGTAGAAGAAGTTTGTGATGGTGTAGGTGTCCTAACTTCAGAAGAAGAAGGAAAAAATAACTCATTTTTGTACAATAAGTACATTTCTTCTAAAAGAGATCTAATTTCTAAAAGTATTTTATCTGCATCTTGTTCATAATTTAAACATACAATAAAATTGGATAATAAAAGTTTTAAATTATCTATTTTAATTCTAGGATCCATAATTACAGCTAAATAAAATAAAAAGCATATTTTCAAAATATTTTTGAAATTTTTCTTACATATCATGTATAGCCTCTTCAAGACTGTCATCATCTCTGTATGCAATAAATACTTGAATAATCTCATTAAGATTATAAAAAACTAAGTTACAAGTGAGATAATATGTACCAAATGTGCTTTCGTGACAGTGTCAAATTTTTCTAGAAAAGTACAAAAATTTTCATACAATTTTCACTCTTTATCGCTAATATAACAAGATGAACATTTATTTACTGTAAAAAATTGAATTGCTTGTTTATAAGGAAGGCAATCTTTAATCATATTGTAGCTTGAATTTTAATGATTTTTTCACATTTGCTTGGAGTAGTTTTTTCTTCAGTCCACATTGTCGGTAATAACTTTTAAAAAATTATCTCCTAGGTCCACTTTGTATATGTAAAATAATTTTTTTAACTTTATAAATATATTTGTCTAAGATTTTTAGACCATCTTGCACATATAAATTCAATATATGGCAAACTCGTCTAACATAAAAAATTTACCGTTTAAAATTGAATCTAATATTGTTTTCAATTGTCTTATCGAAGTAGTATTTTCACTTACATTATAAAAAATAGAAAATATTTTATTTTCTATACCATAATTTCTACAAGTAAGAAAACTTGAATTTGCTACATTTGTAGCAAAATGTTTCTCAAAAAATTTAGAAAATAATAAAATATGTTTTTGTAAAATCTAGTTATCATCATAAGTAAGCAATAACACATAAATAATGAATAAGATTAAGAGCTTTCTATATCGAAAGTTAATGAAATTTTTCTAGCATCACTAGTAAAAAGGGCCTTCAAAATATTTTTTCTATTACGAATAAATCTTCAATTTCTTTAGTTATAGTTTGTCTACAATTCTCTTATAATTAGGAGCAAAAATAGATTTAAGATAATCAATTAATGCATCTGATTCAATAAAAGAAAATGAAAGTTCTACTCGAACAATAAATTCACTAACTTATGTTTATTTTCTTCAGACTTATATCTCCAAGTGGAGAGTGTGCCTAAATCAACTAATATTTGTGCTTGTTGTGGTGGTAAAGTGTGATTTTTAGCATTCTTCTTTTCATAGTGTTTACTAAGAACACATGTATCATATCCTTCTTTATGATCAAATAGTTGATGGCAGTACTTACATTCTACCTTTCTTCTAACTTCAATAACCTTTTCCATAAAATGGTTCCACACTAGAGAAGTTTTGGCTCTTACTTTAGTGGTTATGCTAGTTGGTTGTTTGTGTTTCTGAAACTATAGTATCATGCAGTATTGGTTGTGTATCGTGTTGTTCTTGTATTTCAATTAAAAAAGTAGCCAGAGATTGTATGTACATTAGTGATGTTGACAATAAAGTAAAGAATATGA
This sequence comes from Agave tequilana, assembly GCA_038442645.1. Taxonomy (NCBI): domain Eukaryota; kingdom Viridiplantae; phylum Streptophyta; class Magnoliopsida; order Asparagales; family Asparagaceae; genus Agave; species Agave tequilana. Next base: position 28,034 of record JAVJIF010012248.1, on the reverse strand, counting down.
GGAATAGTGAGGAGGAAAGAAAATAGAATGTCGACCTGTACCACTATCACTGGCATATGCAGCATATGTATAGGGTACAAAACCACTGTAGTCAATTGCATAGCTTGACAAACTGTGATAGGGAGCAAATTTGAATGTTGGGGGACCATAATTGTATGGTGGATAAGCGGCATATGTTAACGATGAGCTATGCTAGCACGGTGTAAGGTACAGAAGCTGAAAGATTGTGTGTTGATGAAGAGCTATCACCGACTTCGGATGAGGTATCGTCAGTACTCCAGTTGCGCTCCATTAGACTAGATTAGAAGTTGGTACAGATTTGTAATTGTAAGAGAATAAGAGTGATTTATAATAGAAGAAAGAGAGTTGAGGTTAAGTGAGCTGAAAGTAAATGAGATTGGAGGGTATTTATAGAGGTATGAGGGGGGTTTTAATTTTTTTTTTTTTAAAGACACAACGCTCTATTTTGAGCCGTTGTAGGTGAAAAAATAAAAAAAGAATCTAGGGGTCTGAAACTAATTTTTCTCTCTCGCTGTATATAATTATATTGGACATAAAAATTTATTAGAGAAGGGGATCAGGGAAATTTTCCCGACCCGATTCGTCCCGTGATTTTTCATGGGACGAATCTGACCCGTCCTATTGACAGGTCAATTCGTTTTGACCTGCCCTGGCGGGTCAATTCGTTTTGACCCGCCCCTAAATGGGGCGGGTCCGGGTTGACCCGCAACCCGCCCTGTGCGACTCAAATGGGTCGCACAGGGCGGAGCAGGGCAGGTCGAAGCAGGTTGACCTGCCCCATTAGCCATCCCTATCAGAGAGACCTTCATATTGAAGATTCCTTAGAGAACGGTTTGGTGGTTGATTGGAGTTCATTTTTTGCATCATTTTTCACTTCCATATCATGCTTTATGTAAATAAAAATAAGATTTTTATTGTTTTTTCTCTCTCCTTTTTCAGGCCCACCATTAATAGAGATGAAGGCCCATAATCAAGAAATTTTTCAAGGAATTAATGGGATTACTTAAGGAGCCCAAAGAAGAAGCCCAAAAGAGAAGCCCAGGTCTGGAGTCATCCACGAATATCCCAACTTTCTAAAAGATCCAGCGAGGCATACGGACGCTAACAGAATCGCAACAGAAATAGTTGGTGCAACGGCCAAGATTCTGCCGCGGAAACACGGCTCTGGCCGCGGATCCGCGGCAAGCATCTGGCCGTTGAGCCAGCGTTTTATTTGAGGGCCTCATCCCCTGGAGCCTATAAATAGACCCCTAAGGCCTCTGCGAAAAAGGGAGGAGAGAAAAGGAGAGAAGAGCTTTGTATTTTTGAGAGAATTGTAGGGATTTTCTCTGGCTTTCTTTAGTGCTCTTGTAATCTTCTTTCTCCTTCTAGAATTCTGCAGAGAGAGAGAGAGAGAGTGTGAGATCTTGTAATTGAAGTGGTGACAACTTGAATCAAGGATTGATCCATCTTTCTTCTCATCTTTACTTGTTCTAGTGCTTTACTTTTTGTGCTTTACTTTCTTCAAGCTTTTATTACCATTGCATCTTCTTCTACAATGAATTGTCGTGTGCTTTTCATTTCAATGTCTAGCTAACTTTCTAACATGACTAGCTAACTACTAACTTTACTAACTTCTAACTCCTGTGTGATTGCTAATTCATGTGATTCATTGGATGCTTTATTGTAGTCTTGTAATTTCAAATCTCTATTATCCCCAATGAAGATGAGTTACTTTAATTCTTGGCAAATGTTTGTTTTCATTCCATATGATTCATGTGAGCCTCATTTAGAGCCTTGTCTTTAGAACAAGTGCCTTGATGGAACATGGATGGAGCACCTAACTATGTTATTTGTAGTACAATTTTCTTACTTCAATACTAGCTCGAGTATGGCTTTGAATGACTAATGAATCTTGTATCTTCTTCCTTAGCATTCTCTTGAGTGACACTCCTTAATTCCACCATTAAAAATCTATCTCGGGAGCCGATGAATCAATGAGGCTACAAGACAAGCCGAGAAGATCACTCATCCTCTACATGGGAAAATATTTTGACCAAACAAGCAGACAAACCTTTACCGATGAATCAACATGAGGCATGCTTCACCCTATGAGATTAGTAAGTTAGTAAATTAGAAGAGTTAGCTAGTCATGATTTTTTCTCTCTAAAGTCTTTTCAAAGTTTCCCTTCTCAAAGTTTTCTTTCCAAGCTACCTAAAGTTTTTCCAAGTTCATTTCACTTTCCTTTCATCCTTTTCCTTTTTATGCAAAAAAATCCACAAAGAATTTTTCCTCTCTTTTCCATATCATTTTGTTTTTCTTTAACATAGAAGAACTTTCGTTTTCTTTCTTCAAAACTCAATTTCGAAACCGTGAATGCTTCTATCGCACGCTCTCCCTGAGGATCGACCCGTAATAGCTTATGCTACGACGGTGATTCGGAAGGAGTAAAGAAAAATTGTGAATACATTTTGGAGTTTTTGAGCATCACATAAGAGCATCGAAGGTTGATTCTAAACCCTCTCTCTCTGAATATTAGTACACTCCTACCTTCCGAACATGGGTGGATGTTGTTGTGATGGTCGATGATGTGGTAGATATGTTGTGGTTGATGTGGAGGAGATTGTTGTAATGGAAGTTGATTTGATTGACGATTACGTCCACTTTGGTACTTACCACTGGCTAGACTTCGTTCATCCATTTGAGGGACAACTTTTTGAGTTTTTGGATCATAATTTTCAAGATAGATTTCATAATGCTGATATCCTTCAACAATGCCTATTTTTGTGAAAAGACGTTGCAAATCATCATCATCTCCTGTCATTGTCGGAAAGCAGCCGTAACTCTGATATCACTTGACATGGTCAGAAAACGAATAATGCTAGCTAGATCTCATTCTAACACAACGAACCCTAAAGAATACCTTCAAGTAGGATGGATCCTTCGAATCCACGAGTAAAGAATAATAACTCGAATCCACGGCAATTGAAAAGAAAATAAACTCAAATTTATTAATCAAAAACTTATTGTACA